>VRLP01006247.1:0-27500 GCA_009660295.1 Lophius piscatorius
AGACAGTTAGACAGTTAGAGTTACAGACAGACAGACAGTTAAAGTTACAGACAGACAGACAGTTAGAGTTACAGACAGACAGACAGTTAAAGTTACAGACAGACAGACAGTTAAAGTTACAGACAGACAGACAGTTAGAGTTACAGACAGACAGACAGTTAAAGTTATAGACAGACAGACTGTTAAAGTTATGGACGGACTAAAGTTTCCCGTTTTTAGCGGAATCCAAAATAAGCACAGAACTAGAACAGAAACTGCGGTTGTAAAAATGGCGCCGCATTGACTATGAATAAAAGTGTTTTTCTTCATCATGCTTTTATTTTGGTACTTCTGCTGATATTTGCATGTATCTGATTGCTGAACCGTCTGACCCGTTAGAACTCAACATGGCCGCCGTGACCCGCCCGCTGGCTGCACGCCAACATATGCACTCTGACAACTGTGCCTTGAACCAGCTTCAGACACAAAATGGAGTCGTACCGGGATACCCAGACTCATGAGGGCACCCTCCTGTTGGCCCCGCCCCCTCTGGCCCCTCCTGCTCTCTGGAGGCTGACTGAAGGCTCATGAAGGGAGGCGGAGTCCCAACCTTCATTCAGATGCTCGCTCTCAGGCGCTCTCATGTGAGGACACGCCTCTCCATCAGGGCAGACACAGATGAAAGTCTGTAAAAATGCTGCTGACGTGGAGATGAAGGTCACACCAGAGGAAATCAGTCGTGGGGGAGGGGCTTATCTGTTCCTGCCTGGCTCTAACTGCTGCAGGATCCAGGCAGGAGGATGACTGCGCTTCCTAAAGGACTCCTTTAACCTTTAAGACTCGATTTATCCAAAGTTCACTCACTAAGACTATCCTCCTGCACACTCAGGCCTCAGTTTCTGCTCATGCCACGCAGTCATCCTCGCCACAACTCACATTCATCACTTACAAGATCGAAGAGCATCACTCTTTAAGTCTCTATTTTTCACCCAATAATAATGTTTAGTCAAATCTGAACAAACTCATTACCCAGCAGCCTCCCCCCAGCCTTTGGTTATTATCCCTTTGATGTCCTGCTCGACTGTTTGGTTGAGCTCATAATTTACTGTCACTCATGGTTATAGAAAAATGTGAGTGAACTTGTTCAGAATGTGACAGACAGTAAGAGGCCGAGGACGGAGCCCTGTGGGACGCCACATGTTTAATCATTAACCGGGGCTCCTGAGAAAGTTCTTTTCTATATGTAGAACTTTTGGGGGCATATTAACGAATATGACAACTTACTGAACAGAATTATGAAACTTTATCCACCAGGAAAAAAAGTTAAACAAGGGTCAAACAGTTTTTCTAAAAAATATGCTTTACCCAAACGTTATATAATATAATTCAAATACATTTTTTTTTCATAATATTTATAACGTGCTCAACCAAAATGATTCGTACGTGTGTCTCAGATATTACATCAATAAATGCCCCAAAATACATCAAAGAGGACATCAAAGGGTTAAATTAACCGATGTTTTTAGGGCCGTACTCGGTTGACTTACGTGCTTTCAGGTTCTTCAGGTAGACGAGACGTTCGCTCGCCCAGGTGTATCAAAAATGGCCGACAAGAAGTCAGTTTTGCTACGAGAGCCCCGCCCAGAGACTTTGACATCACCGATCCTTGCTTTTAACCACGGAACTTTGGGTCGCTCTTAAGAACCCGTTTTTGGCAGCCAAGGCTGTTCCACCTTATAAAAGTTAGGCACCAGTCCAGAACTGGACCAGAATCCTCTCTGGTACAAAAGGCGGCGCATTCACCACGAACAAAGGTGTTTTTCTTCATCAAGCTTTTATTTTGGTAGTTCCGCTGAAGTCAAAGAAAGAAGACATCAAAATGAAATGTTTTTTTTTCTATGCGAGGACGTTAAAGGGTTAAAATAACTTATTTCTACTTGAGGGATGGAGAGACCCGATGGTGTTTGGATTCAGTCCATAAAATTGTGAGACTTCGTGCTGCAGACGCCACCGACGCATCAATCATCATGCTGACAGGAGAGGGGTCTCTCTCTCTCTCTCTCTCGGTCTCTCTCGGTCTCTCTCTCTCTCTCTCTCTCTCTCTCTCTCCGAGGTCGCGTCACGCTCAGATGCTTTTATCGCTGCGATCGGATTTGCATGATGCAACACGATGACACCGCTGTGAAGAGCGTGAATTATTCCACAGATTCTTACAGCTTTGAGCGCGAGGCGTTTACTGAGGGTCGGGGAGATCTCTGATGTTTGGCAGACAGACAAACATCCAGCTCGTCTTCACTGAAGGCTCTCTTGAAGGCTGTTCTGGAATGTCTGTGATGAGCTTTTAGCTAAAGTGTCAAGCAGAATTTAGTTAAATAATTCCCCCAGAATCGCTTGAGCTTCATTTGAAGTTTTTGAAGCAGGAACATTATAACCAATGAACACAGAACCTTCTTCTTCTTCTTCGTCTTTCAGCTGCCCCCTCTCCGGTATCACCTGTCTCCATCCGTGGGTCGGAACACTGCTGGATAACAGTACCAGTGACGGTGTTTGTAAAACAGGGCCCAAACCGACCCGGATTCAATATTAAGTTTTGTGTTCCGCATACGGATCTGGAATAGGATTTACGCCGACACAACCCTCCCCAGTTGTCCGGGTTTGGGACCATGACGAAGAACACCGATAATAATGGTTTTCTTTCATGACCTCTGCAGCTGACAGGCGACTCGATACGCTCGAACACAGTCGCGTGATTTTAACCTTTGGAGGAAACTCAACCTTCTGACACCCTGCTTGGACGGGGAGCGGCGAGCTGGGCGGGGCTTTCTACAGATTTACAGTCTGGAACCTCACCACCAGACCATCAACAGCAGAACCTAAATATTTGTACTCAATTACATCCCACCTCTGGATAAGCCAACTTCAGGAGTGTTTTTATTCCACTTGCTTCTACATCCTGAGATCAGACTTCATTCTTCATTCCCATCAGGTTGGCATCAACTAATCGATGATTCCTTGAAATCCAGAGAAAACTGCGGACAGAAGTCATGATTGAAGTTCTCCCAGTCGCTAACATCGTAAGAACTCTGAGGGCAGCGGATTTGATGACGCAAACGTCTGTTTGGAACTTTGACTCGGCTTCTATTTAATTGAAAGTGACTGTTTGACCTTCAGGTACGACCTCTGAGCATCGACTCAAATTAACTCTGAAATTCAATATGGAACCAAACAATATTTTCCCCTTTTATAAAAGGTAAGAGAGTGAAGTCTGACAGGCCAGTACCGGTCCTGGTATCAGATGGACCAGCAGAATTTCTGGAGGTAACCAGGCCAAAAGACTTTTCACAATCTCCTTCATTTTGGGGTAAGAGCAGTCATCCACTCCCCAGGAGGTCAGTGGTCCCATCCCAGACCTTTAGAAGACAATGGACCCCAATTTGCTCCCAATTTTTGCTCCTCCTTCTTCTGTGGCTCAGGAGGTAGAGTGGTCATCCACAGATTGGAAGGTCGGTGGTTTGAAACCCCTGACCAATAAAGGCTCCAAAAACACTAGAAAACCGGCAACCTGGTCCGTTTGAGGGGAACGTTTAACTGTTAGAAGACAGGGGTCCAGTTCCATCTGGTGGAAACCAGACAGCATCGGACGACACGGAGATGGAGGTGGTCGTGGAATGTTGAGATGATCTGCTGATTCAGGACCAGGACCATGTCATCATGGAGGGAGACATGGATTCTAGTGACGAAGAATGTCAGGTCATCATCACGGCAATAATCAACCAGCAGAATAAATCCACCTCTGAATAATCCTAAAGGCTTTTGGGTCGTTTGGAGCTTCGGGGCACCGGCGTCTATGTGAGGTCCTTTAAACAAGACCTTAAACCCCGGTAACCCATGGGTGCTTCACAGGCTCCGCCCACTGCCTCTAATGGAACGGTTGAATGCAGAGAACTAATTTTACTTGTAGTACTACATAACTTTATGTTATATAATAAAGAATACATTTCTATTGTCATTATTAAAAGAAGGAATACATTGAGAGTTCTGAAAGGTTCTGTTCACGCCCACAAAAACCCTCCGATGTCGCTGAACCTAAGCAGGTCCGCAAAGAAGAGTGGGCCGGAATTCCATCACAGTGATGTCATAGCCTGACCTCAGGCTGACCCACCATCTCTCGTCTAACTGAAGAGAGAGTCTCAGTCTTGGACGCTATGAAACATAACTTGAAGTAATCAGAGTATGTTTTGAGGCGTTGGCTGCCTTCGCCATTCCATGTCATCAGCAGTGGGCGGAGCAGCGTTCATGTTGATTCATGGCTCCACAGCCAGGTTACGGCGTTCGTCCTGGGACCCACAACCCATTCCAGTCTCGTCCCAGAGGACAACGGATGTCTTCTAAATTTACAGAATCATCCCCGCAAAAGGATGAAATTCAGATCTATGCCAGACCGGGAGGCTGCTGCCGCGTGATCGAGGCCTAAACCCGAATTACAGAAAAGACAATAAAACAATCTGCTGTTAGGAGTTCATGAATCAATTTCATTTCCACTCGTTTTCATGCAGCCCATCAGCGAAAACAGATTCTGACACTTTCAGGGAAGTTCAGATCAGGACGCACTCCGGCGTCTGCAGCGGCGTCCTTCAGTGATGTCAGAGGGTTTATATTCTTTTTCTTTTTTTGTTTTTAAAAGCATGAGTTGATGAAGGGATTCGACTTATTTCTAGTCTCAAAACTAAAACTACGCTATCGTCCATAACAGCAAGGGTCTATACCCGAAAAAGCCCCAAACCCCCTGCTTTGTACCAACAATCCCCCTGATTGAACTCCTCACATTAAATGTGACTCATCAATAACCTGAAAGAGTCCACAGTGACTCTACCTAACTATTTCTATGAAGTCATCAGTCTGTTCTAAGGTCAGATCCCAGAGTGACTCAATGATGAAGATATGTCTGTTCAAATAATTGAAGACCGTTTCAGATCAGCTGTTTGAAGAACTCCAGTCTGGTTTCCGTCTTCTTCACAGAACCGAGACTGGACTCTGCTCCGGTATTCACTTTCACTACTATGCTGATGACACCCAGCTCTATCTGTCCTGTAAACCGAACACAACCCCTCCTCCATCCTCCCTCTCTGGCTTTCTCCTGGAAATTAAAACCTGGTAATCTCAAAACTTTCTCAAACTCATCAGTGATGAATCTGAGGTTCTCCTCGCCGGTGCCAAAACCACTCTGGCCGAATCTGACAGCTTTATCGATGACTACGGTCAGAACCCACTTTCCCTCCCTACCGTGTCAAGAGTCTGGGAATCATCCTTGTTTGAATATCATCATTTGAAGCACACATCAATAATATCACAGTTTGCATAATTCCGGCGACGCAACATCAGCCGTCACCGTCCGTCACTCACACCCAGCACCGCCGCCATCCTCATCAACGCCCTGGTCACCTCCTGTATTGATCGCAACTCGCTCCTCTCTGGTCTCCCGCCCAGGCTCCTCCATAAACGCCAGTTGGTCCAGAACTCTGCTGCCCGCATCAGTACCAGAACTCCTTCCATAGCGCACATCACCCACATCGGGAGCGACGGCGGCTCAGTTGGTAGAGCGGTAACCGCCGACCTTCACTTATCTGAAGGTCAGTGGTTCAAACCCTGGTCACTGCGGTCCACACGTCGAAGTGTCCTTGAGGAAAATACTGAACCCCAAGTTGTTCCAAATGGTTGTTCCATTAGTGAATGAATGATGGCGTGAATGGTCACTGCACCGGATGAGCATGTGGCGCCTCGCATTGCTGGCTCTATCATCACTGTGTGAACGTTTGTGTGAACGTTTGTGTGAACGGTTGTGTGAACGTTTGTGTGAACGTTTGTGTGAACGTTTGTGTGAATGTTTGTGTGAACGTTTGTGTGAATGTTTGTGTGAACGTTTGTGTGAGCGTTTGTGTGAATGTTTGTGTGAACGTTTGTGTGAGCGTTTGTGTGAATGTTTGTGTGAACGTTTGTGTGAACGTTTGTGTGAACGTTTGTGTGAACGTTTGTGTGAACGTTTGTGTGAGTGTTTGTGTGAACGTTTGTGTGAACGTTTATGTGAACGTTTGTGTGAACGTTTGTGTGAACGTTTGTGTGAACGTTTGTGTGAGTGTTTGTGTGAATGTTTGTGTGAATGTTTGTGTGAGTGTTTGTGTGAATGGTTGAATGTTTGTGTGAATGGTTGAATGTTTGTGTGAATGGTTGAATGTTTGTGTGAATGGTTGAATGTTTGTGTGAATGGTTGTAAAAGCGCTGTGATTGGTCAAGCAGACTAGAGACTAAACTAGAAAAGTGCTCCATAAGTTCATCACCCCCATCCTCCAGCATTCACACAGACCATCAACTAAAAGATCCTAGTCTTTCCATAACCTCACACATCCATACCCCTCCGCCCTCCTGCACTCTTCGTTCTTTCTCCTCCTTGCTCCTCGCTACGCCTCCTGCCCGTTAATCATCTATGGGGTCCAGAACTTTTAGACGTGGAACCCCTCGTCTCTGGACCCACCTTCCCGTCTGGTTTATTCCGTCTGATCTCTGTGTTGACCTTGTATTTATTTTTAAAGCTTTTATTGCATATCCTTTTAGTAATGTCTTAATATTTATTGTCTTGTTTTGTATTGTGTATCTGTAAGGTGACCCTGAGTGTCCTGTAAATGTATTTATTATTATTATTATTATTATTATAAATACAGTTAACTAGTTTTTCTGCGCTCAGGAATAAAACCAGACAGATTTCCTGGAGCCGATTCATTGGAGATAAATTTAGACACAATCATTTTACGGTTCGATTACGGACGAGAACTGCTTTCCACAAAAAAACTCCCCCTAGTGTCTAAAGTATGAATGATTAGAGTATAATGATGTTTATGAAGCAGCTGGTATGTTAGCACCTCCAAATCTGACGCCGTGGTTCTCTCTGCTGGGAAACGCTGGACTGTCCCTTTAGGGTTGGGTTTCTGCCTCAAACCCAGGAATTATCTTGGTGTCCGGTTCTGGAGTGATGGCAAAATGGACGGTGAGAAGTTCATGAGGTTCTGTGCAGCGTCAGCAGTACTGCTGGTGTTGTACCGGTCCGTTGTGGTGAACAGAGAGCCGAGCCTGAAGCAAAGCCCTCCATCCACGGGTCCATAGGGGGGCCAGTCCGGCTTTAGTTATGTAATGAGGAGATCGGACCAGAACTGCTGTCCTTCATGTCTAAAGGAACCATATAAGGTGGTTCTGTATCTGACCAGGACGCCTCCCTTGGTTCCGTTCGTCATCTTTCTGCTACTTGAACCTAAAAAAGCGAGAGTTCTGTCGACTCAGCGTAACATGAAGGCCCCCCATGAAAGAAGGACGTCTCCGTCTGCAGATGAAGAAAAAAAATAAAATAAAAATAAGTAATTCCTCAGAGAAACCCTACATGTGACATTCTGCGCGGTGAAGACGGTAAACTTTTAACTACTAGCAGTCATACAGACGCACAAAAGCTCCATAATGGATAAAACCTTGCAGAGCAACACTTAATGCTGCTGAACCGAGAGATTCATCCTTCCGTGTTTGCCTTCCTGCCTCGACGTCGCTGTTTTTCGCCAATAAAAGCTCCAGTCATTAACGGCGCCTTTAATTGAGAGGGAACGAGGAGCGAGGAGGAAACTGTGGGAGAAAGGCTTTTTCTTCTCAAGAGCTCCTCAATTCCTTTCTTCCGGAAAAACTTAACGGAGCTTAACGCAATTAAATTCTACATTCACGAGTTTAATCCGGCAGCCTACCAGACGCTCCCTCTCTCTCCTACTCGCTCCTCCTCCACCTCCTTCGTCTTTCGGTGGTTTCTATCCTTGATTCGCGGTGACTTCTCACCCTTTCATTTCTGCCCGAAGGTCTCAGCGGGGAGAAAATCAAACTTCAGCTAATTCCTGTCATCAGACAGACTGATCAAGAGTTCAATCTCTATTTCTGAGCTGATCTCCGAGGAGGAGAAAGAGGAGGTGGAGAAGGGAGAGAGAGAGAGAAAGATACAGACGGACGATTTAACAGTCATCTTTGAGAACGATTCCCGTCCTCCTCGCGCTCTAACGGTCCAATCACACCGAGAATCACAAGCGCCCAATTTGTACGGCGGCATCGATTCCTTCTAACAGGATCTGAGCGGAGACGGCATCAGAGCGGAGGAGGACAACCCCCAACTTTGGTGAAGTTTGAAGCATGACATCTTGTCAAATAGTCCACAGCTCCTGAAAGAGACGAGCTTTAACGGGACAGGGAGCGAGATAATCCACCACAGAGGCTTCAGACACGTTATCGTTAACCTTCTTCCATCCACTGTCTTCCATTTATTTAAAGCCGGGTCAGGAGGTTGGTCCTCCCCGAAATATGAACAGAGTAAATGGTTGAAATAAACCCTCACCAAATCTCAGTGTCATTGATAAAAACGTTTTTATGTCTTCTTTAGAGAAAAATCCATGATTGAAAATTCCAGATGCTACAACAGTGACACCTACAGGACAGAACGGTGAAAGGCCGTCGGTGTGAAGTGGAGAGCAGAGGAGGACAGACTTCACTCTCCTCATTCTGAGGAGGAGATCTAGTAGATGTGCTTCTTTGTTTCATGCTGATCTGCTATTGGCCAAAACACAGGAAGTGGTGCTACAAGGGAGGACGTCCTCCCTAACCAATCAGCAACCAGAACACAAGGCTGATATGAAGTTGGTCCAATTCAGAGGGTAACGTACTGGTGGTGAAGTATAGATCGATTCGTTGACTACTAATGTCTTAAAATGGAACTGAAAACAAAATTATCTAAAATTTTATTTAATAAATTTAATTTGATCCCCTTTAGCAGTTAGCTTGTTAGCCTAGCGGTTAGATAGAAGCCCTGAGAGGCTTAGCAGTGTGAATGGATTTTGAAAAGTGCTTTATTTTAGCCGAAGATTGACGACACGTGCTTTTTACTTTGAAAATATTGAAGCAGGAAGTTGATGTGGTGAAACACAGGGAGTCACCTACTTCATTATGTCATCACAGCAGAACACACTGGCCGACTCCACTCACATTCTACTCTTTACCTTTGCTGTCGGGGACATTAGAAAGGTTAGTATAAGACGACGTTGTTAAGTTTGTGTATTTATGTTTATATTTAAATGCTACATGTGTGTTCCTGCACTGTAAAACATTCATCATCGGATACGACATGCCGCTTTTAGGTTTAAGGTTGTTCTATCGGGACACTTCTGGACAACAATGTGTGAGACAGTCTCATCTGAGTGACAACCACTTGACATCTTGGCAGGCAGTAAAAATCTTTTTCATCCATCCGACAGAAATTGCCTTAAAATGGCGACTCGGCCGCTGTGAATTAACTGTCCATCAAATTTCCATGTCTATAAAAGATGAGATTTTTTTCTGGTGAGGAACACTCCATTCAACAGAATACATTTAGCAGGAGGGGGAGGGGGAGGTGTTCGGAAAATATAATAGGGGGGAGTAAATTGAAAGGACATTCTTTCCGTACAGACTTTGGAAAAACTTTAAATCCTGACTTCTGATTGGTTGATTCTTATTCAAACACAGTTTTATATAAAAGCTCAAGGACCTGCTTGAAGGAGTTGGATTACATCAAACGTTTCATTCGCACAGACGCTCGCGTCACGCCAGAAACAGCGTCTCTCTTTCTGAGCACCAGGCGGAATTCTATTTCCTGTCATGTTCTTCATCATCCATCATCATCCGGATCCAGAAGTTCTAGAGCAGTGGTGTCAAACTCAAAAATTAAAAACGGTCCACATCCAGGACTTTGGCCATGTTTAACGTGAGGTGTTATAACAATTGATTCTGTTATTCTGTTCCTGCAGCCAGGAGCAGCTGCACCTCAGAAAAGTGTCCAAACAGCCTAAAGGTGCATTTCACATAAAATGTAAGCAACTTTGTTTTTTTCATGTTTTAAATGTAAAACATGTCCGAGTGGACGTGAACACACTCGGGTCGGATGTGGCCCAACTTAAATTCTAGGCACAATAATAGTTAATTTAATTGTGTAACCAGTGAAGAAAGTCATTTTCTAACAGTGTGTTTCACTGAGAGGGTCTTCTTTAGACCGCGGGTAGCTGCCTTTGAGCATAAATCGCTCTGGTGTAGCTTCAGTTATTGGGTCCGGTCCGGTCGTCTCGGCTGAGAGACTTCAGTGACCGCAATTTTACAAAAAGCGAGTGGAACTCACTTTGCTGCATGTTCGACCCACATGATTAGTCCTTCCTGTGATGGGACGCTGCACTAGGGGGGCTCTCCGGATGAGGGGAAATGTGTGAAACTCAAGTTTAAAGAGTTTAAAGTTTAAAGAGCTTAAAGGGTTTGAAGGGTTTAAAGAGTTTCTTTAAAGATCTTTGTCTCCACACAGACTCAGACTCAGAAGATGGAGAAGATGGATCGACTCGAGTCGCTCCATCTTCTCCATCTACTGATCGGATCCGTTTCTTTGCAATCGGGCCGATGACTCGTGAAAACTTTAACATGTATTTGCCAAGGCTGGACATTTACTACAGATACCTATTACACCATTGTTGATTGGTTATATATTTCCCCCAAAAACGCTGGGATATTATGGGATGGTCGTCACCGGCCGTAGAACCTTCATCGTTAAGCCAAAACTCAAAAACCGTGTAGACCTGCGTGTGAGGAAACACTGGATTGATTTTGAGTTCTGTGGTATTATTTTGCCACCAGGGGGAGCTTCATCAGGTGGTCCGATTTACTCTAACTTTGGTGCGTTTGACACAAAGACTATATTTTACTCACTAGAGGGATCACTTGTACAACACAGGGGATTGGGGACTTTTCAGGGAGACAACTTTGCTGCCATGAACGATAGTGTGTGTGTAGTTCCAGTTTAAATTCTGACTAGTCACGACTCCAAGTCAGGATATCTCAGTCAGGATATTGTTTAGTGTTTCGTACTTAGTTGGGGTCTTTTTGTGTGAATAATCTTGTACAAGATTAAATTATCTTGACTGGTTTGTGAAAAGCTTTATTTCACCCGTTTGAGCCATTTCAATCCTCATGTAATCAGAGTATCGTCTCCCAGCTACGACTAGCGCAGCATCTGACTGCCGATAGTTTGAAGTACAGCGATACCTCCGTTTACGAGCTTCATAAGTTCCCAGACTTTATCGTAAACCAAAAAACTCGTAAACCGAAGCGAATTTCTCCATTCAAATGAGTGGAAATCCTAGTGGTTCGTTCCATATCCCAAAAATATTCGTCTAAAAATCATTTTCCATGTTATTTTCTACAGAGTAAAAGTAATTTTACCAACAAATAACGATGATAAATGATATAAAAACTGACTTACGGGAGATTCTGGCTCACTTAACTTTGTCTCACCTGATTCCTTCCAAAGGTAAGCGATCGGATACTTCCTCTGCGAGTTTATGATGCTAACTAGCACTAGCGCTAGGGAGGTTGACTTGAGACCCATTTGTTTTTCGCTCTAGTCTTGGGGCGAACAAGTGTTCGACTTGTTCAAACAGGATGCTCATAAACCAAAGCAGAGAACAAGTATACAACGTTTCTTAAGAGTTACAGGTTCTCAATCGTATCGGGAAAAATCCGTGATACGAGCAAAAAAAAAACAACCTCGTAAAGCTAGGCAATTTTTTTGAAGAATCTTTGCTCTTAAATCAAAATACCGTTAAAGTAAGTCACTCGTAAACGGCGGTACGACTGTATTCCACAGATTTTTGTCTAGTGGTTCACAAACTCAGGGATTACGGGAGAGGAAAGAAGAAAAGAAGATCCGGCCTTTTTAATCCTCTTTACTTATTACAGCGTACGTTTCACAACTGTCTAATAACATTTGTCACCTGAGGCTTACTTTATGTTGCCAGCTGGTGGCGCTATTACTGTTACTGAATATTCACATATGGTCGTCTTCAGTGCGGGACTGTTGTCCATCATGTGAAGTTTGGGAAAAGTGACGTTAGGAGCGTCAAGATAGGCTCCGCCTTGCAAGGTTTGGTAAAACCTTTCAGAACTTTTCATCGTTCATGCTAAGAGATTATTTGACCAAAGACACGTTGATCAGATCAAATCTTTAGAACGATTCCATTAAAGTACCGCGCTCAGAGGTGGCAAAACATTTAATGGAAACTTCAAAATGGGGGATTTGGGGTCAACTTTAGGTCGGAGGCTTTTGCAACCGTGTTCCAGGTAGAACACAAGGTGGAGGCTGGGTTTGGGACTGTAGGTGGCGCTGTAGAGTCATTTTTACTCGCCTTTTCCTCAAACCCATGTCTAATCTCTCACTATGTGATCTTTAATCTGTGAACCAACTTTTGTTCATTTTTGTGCACGTCTATCCTTCAACAACAACTTCCTGTTTTTCCGAAATTTGCAGCAGCCACGCCATTGGACGAAAAACTTACATTCACCCTAACGACACATTCACAACTCCTCATGACCGTCTCCAAATTCAAGATCTGAGGTCAACAAGCTAGCAGCTGTTTATTAATGCATAAAACATTCCTCCTCGCCACTAGGTGGTGCTGTTACGTCAGGATTCCTCTCACGTGTCTGCATGTCCACTGACGGCTGCGTTTGGACCTAGAAGGTCGGCTGAGACGTTCAGAGATATTTTTATAGATGTTGCGTTTCAAGTTTGGGCCGGTCTCCAGCAAACGAAGGTTGAGGCGAGTTCTTGAGGGCGGGCCGACCCGTGTAATGTGAGCCTTTAATGAGTTCTGTAATAACTCTCTGCAAACACCATCAGGCCCGATCGGGTCCTGACAAACACAAGTATCGATCTGAATATAATGAAATCTCTCTCTATACATATACACAAAGGTTCGTTTCCTCCTCCTCCTCCTCCTCCTCCTCCTCGTCACGGGTCTCCATCTGTCCTCCGCCTCCCCCTCTACATCCCTTTTGCTGCTCGCCACCTCCTCGTCTCACATCTGCAATGGTAATGCAGGATTCTGCTCATCAGCATCGGCGAGAGCAGAAACCCTCGCCAACGCTCCTTCCCACATTTCCCAGCGTATTTAATTGCATTAGCATAAGGACGACCTCCTGTGCGTCGATCGTCAGCATGTGAGCGGCGGACTAATTTGAAAAGCGAGGAGGAATTCTCCCTCTAACCTCCGTGTGTCTGTCACCGCCGTGATGTAGACGAAGACGCCTCCCCCGTTCTCAGGAGATGATGCTTGAAGGACGGGGCGGTAACCTTTATTGATGGGAAGTGGAGAAAGTAGAGTTGATTCTGTGGATGTGAGGATGAAGAGCATCCTTACGCTCCATCCCTTCAGGCGATGTAAAGACGTTTCCCTTCCACGCCGTTCCTGCGAGACAGGAAGTGAAGTTTACAGTCCGGAGTATTGCTGCGAGCAGAGCGTGAAGCTCCTCCAGAGGGAGACGAGTGAAGTCTGAGGAAGACGAGGAGTTCCAAAGTGGAGACAGTCTGATGGTGTGCAGTAATGTGTGTAGCGTCTCGTACTGACTGCACTGCAAAACAGACATTTCAAGAAAGTAGGAAAAACTCCTAAAAAAAAGAATCCTGTTCAGAATGTTTCACCTTAGAAAAATAATCTTATTTTAAGGCTAGAAAAAGCTCATACAGGCTCCGCCCACTCTGCCGAAAGGGGGCGGAGCCTGTGTCTGCATGACCAGTCAGATGGGAATTCATGCGTTTTTGACGTCATCTTCCGTTGTGACGTCACAAAACTGCGCCGCAGGAGTCGTTCTCAAACGAAAACATCGGAATCCAAACTTTTACCACAAACGTAAGCCTTCAAACTTTCTTCCGTGTGACGAATGTGTTATTGTTCTTCTGGGGGTCAGATTCGGGCCATGAAATGTTCAGACCAGAATCTTTTATAGGACACATTTTAAGAGTAAAGCTACACAAAATAATCAGATCTAAGAAAAATCGGTTTTGAGCGTTAAGACGATCGGGGTGAACGTAACCAGAGATCGCAAACCTCCACTGAAGCACAACGGCAGCCAAGGTTACAGAAACATTCCTGCAGATTCCTCATTTAATGTCTGAGTTACTGCCAGCCTCTAAATCTACCGACAACTCCAACAAACGCCCTGAGTATCTCTCAGATACTCTGTAGCCACTAGTCTCCTGGGTCTTCCACTTCAGCGTCTCTGTTCAGCCCACTGATACCCCTACGACTGTAGCTCAGTGGGCGGAGCGCCCGTCTTCAAATCGGAAGATAGCCAGTTGGAGTCCCAGCAGGTTCTAAATGTTGGAGGGTCCCATATCAAGACCCTTAAACCCTAGATCCCCAGGCGCGTAAAAGGCTCCGCCCACTGCTCCCTCAGGGTCGGGTCAAAGGCAGAGAAATAATTTCACTATGTTGTCCAGTATATGAGTAAAATTACATGCAAATCCATCCTGTAGTTTTACGTAATCCTGTTGACAAACAAAGAAAGTAAGGAGGTCCGGCATGTTTCACGCTGAGAAAAATGATCTTATTCTAATAACAAACAAATCTCAAATCTCTTCTTCTTGTGAACATGTTCCAGCTGAGACTCTGCTGGTTCCGCTCAGACACTCCATTAAAAATGAATCTAAATGTAATATTAAGTAATTCCTTAAACTCTGATGAAGCAGCCTGATGAATAATACAAATGAATGAATAAATGCAACCAAAAGACGAGAGCGGACATAATTAGTCAAACAAACAAACCCTGGAAAAATCTCTCAGCGCATTACGACTAAGTGGCCGTTGAATCATCTTAAACTCTCTCGGTCGCAGTTGTCTCCACTTCTTATCCGTTTGAGGGACTCCATTAATCTTCTCATTCTCCATCGAGCTGCAGGAACGAAGAAGAAAAAAAGTAGTCCCACGCCGTCGTCCCAGACAGCAGAGGTTATAAATCTCCTTAAAGACCCCAATCGCCTGCGTTGTACCAGCAATGCCCCTGCTTGAACTCCTCGCATTAAATTTTACTTTCAAACAGTCCACAGTGACTCAACCCAACTGTTTCTATGATGTCATCAGTCTGTTCTAGGATCAGATCCCATAGTGACTCAACCTAACTGTTTCTATGATGTCATCAGTCTGTTCTAGGATCAGATCCCAAAGTAAGTTTAAGTTAGATCTCCTTGAAGTGGTTCATTTGGGTCTATTTGGACTAAATCAGACCAAAATGTAGGAAGCTATGTTTGAAAAACATATTCATAAAATAAAAAAGACGCTTCCCCCATTGAGTCAAATATGAGATAAAGAAGATTGATCTCCTCAGGTCGATTCATAAGCGCCGAATTTAGACCCCCGAAAAAATTATGGCCCAAGAACTTTCGGCGATAAAGCTCCCCCTAGAAGCAGAAATAATAAAACGGCCCTCTTCCAAAGTCAATCCACTCCTTCCTCGCACTGAGGTCTGTGAGGGTTTGATTCCATATCATCCTAGACTTTCAGGGGATATAATTAACAAAATTCTGTTTACCGTTCTCTTAAACCGCTGGACTCTTGGTTCCTGTGACGTGTCCTGGAATGAGACGTAGACGGCGAGGGCGTTTTTTGTTACTCCTCTATTTTCTGCTTCTATCACCTCGACTCCTCAATATACCTTATACATCGCTAAACTCTTTTACTTCACTGCTTTCACTTCCTGTTAGACCTTCAAATAGAGCCGATTCAATTTCGTCAAACTGCCTTCCTCGTTCTCAGCTGACAGAGATCCCTGATCGAGCTGCGACTGTAAACCTGATGGAAAACTATCTTCAACCCTCAGGCAATGAAAATAATCATCAGGCAGCCGTTTGCTGGAGTCTGACTCAGAAAACCCCCCCGCCTGATGGAGGATGCTCTCGTCCCACCGTTTAGAGTCTGACTCGGTTCAGTCCAGTTCATCTGGTCCGGACAGGTGACATGTGTTGTGAATGTTAAAATAATCTAAATAAATAAGCTAATCCTTCCGTATGCTGACACTTATCGACATTACATGCTGGGAGAGGTTCCAATCTCCTGCAGGCCGGATGAAAAAACAGCGAGACAAAGGGCCGGTCTCCTCAAACTCTAATCCCACTCTCCTGTCCGTCAAACAACATTCATTAGGCCTCAGGTCATCAGCGGCAGGTTCCTCTACCTTCCCTCCTCGGGAGTCAATCTGCTGCTGCTGAACCCTGAAGGCACACGTGTTCATGGTCCACGTGGCCATGGTCCACGTCGTCATGGTCCACGTGGTCATGGTCCACGTGTTCATGGTCCACGTGTTTATGGTCCACGTGTTCATGGTCCACGTGTTCATGGTCCACGTGTTTATGGTCCACGTGTTTATGGTCCACGTGTTTATGGTCCACGTGTTTATGGTCCACGTGGTCATGGTCCACGTGTTCATGGTCCACGTGTTTATGGTCCAGTCTAGCATGTTGTGATGGTTTCTAATCCTTGTGGTCGGGTTACCGAGGGAGGACGTCTGCCATCCTAACCTTTAATCCAGTGCCTCTTAAAACGGGCCCACACTTTACAATTTGAGCCCGATTCCCACCTGCAAACGAGCCTCAGGACTGCCGGGCTGGCTGACGGCGTCAGTCCTTCATCATTTGTTGCTCAGTGTACGCGGGTCACGACGGCCGATAACCAGCCTCGCTACAGTGGTCGGATGATCAAAAAGTTTTCTGCCATGTCAGAAATTTCTCCTCCTTTCTCGACTCGATCAGCTGACGCCAGGGCCTTCTTTTCTCACTGCGCTTGGGAGAAGGGGCGGGGCATATGAGTTGCCGTGGAGACACGACGCGTTGCAATAATAAAAATAATAAGTAATAAGTAGTCATGAAGTAGAAAGTGAAGTTTGTGGCTAATACGAAAGGAGGAAGTAGAAAAAGTTCACAGCCGTCAGAGCAGTACTTGCTATAAAGCTAACTATACAGTCAAACGTAGCTCGCTTACCCACAATTCTCTCTGCTAAATAGACCAGACAAGCTGTCCAGGGTTCACTAGATGCCTACGAGTCCAGATACGGCGGAAATTTAAAAAAAAGAAGTTTCAGTGAACAGGATTGTAAAACATTATCATGACAGCTCGTTTCTGTCAACATGTTAGCATGTTGCTCACAAATAAAGTTTTTTTGACAATAGTAATTCGTGTCAACTCCATAACTCAAAAACTTACCTGTATGGTTTTTCAAAATCCCACACAGACCTTAGTGCGAGGAAGAACTGGAGGTATTTAGAGAAAGGGCCGTTTGATATTTCCAACACTAGGGGGAGCTTTGTCTCCAGACGAGTTTGGCCGTTAACCCTTCAACCATCCAAATTTGGCGCATATGAATCAAAACGACAAACAATGTTTTCCAGACATAATTCAAAAACCATTTTGTGGATTATTTTTTCAAATTTTAGATCCACATAGACTTTAGTGCAAGGAAGAACTGGACTGATGTTGGGAAAGAATGGATGCATCGTTCCGACACTACGGGGAGCTTTATGTACAAAAATGATCGGGGTTGTAATTCAACTGTTGACCGTTTTAGATTCAGTGTTTATGAATCAAATCAAAGAAATCTATCGTATATAAAATCGTGTTCACTTAATTATTTCATATTTCACTCTCAAGCGGGAGCTGCTGTTGTTTTTTTTCCAAAAATACTGTGGATATAACTTCACAATTAATTTGAGGAGTTTAATCAGCAGGATTGTTTGTACAACGCAGGGGATTGGGGACTTTTGAAGGATTGTACCGTTGCTGTCGATGACGACGGCGTAGGTCCAGTCACATCCACAATAAGTGAGGGATATTATGGAATCGTCATTACGACCAAAAATCCGATGATCTTTTAAAAACTACTCTCTCAAAATCAATCCAGTTCTTCCTCACGCTCTGGTCTAAGAAAGTAGAAAATCTGAAAATGAAACCGTTTTTTGACTGGTGGCGTTAAGAGTGGCCGTTTGTATGAGCAGCGGCGGCTCGGTTCTGAACAGGTACGTCTTCAGGCGGCGCCGGCGCTATGAATACAGATGAATTTAGAACAGGACGGTGTTACATCTCTCAGAAAAGCCTGTCCTCTTATCTAAATTGCGGGAGAATTACTCTACGTGGCGACAAACTGCGCTGACAGCAGCTTAATCAAGACGGACGCTTCAGGAGCGAAGAGAAGGAGGCGAAGCTGGAGTTTGAGGTGCATTGTGGGATAGAAAGTGGAAGGAACAGAGAGGAAGAAGGAAAGCTGACGGAGGTGCGTGTTGATCAGCCTGATCCAGCATGAATACTAATGTGAGGATTATTAGAGGATCGGTCCTCGGGAAGGTTGTCGGTTCAATGCCGTAACTCGACTAAACGTTTCTACTCTCGCTAGTTTACTCTATCCTCGAAAAGTCTGGGATATTATGGGATGGTCATCGCTAAAATATGCCCAAAAATATCCTGCTTATACAATAGGACTAGTTTAATGCCTCCTCCATGGTGTCCCCTTTGACCTGTGGTGCCCCCCTGGGCTCCATCCTTGGCCCCTTACTGTTTAGCCTGCTGCCACTGCGTCACATTATAAACCGGTCCAGTCTCGTTTTTCAAAAAGAAATAGAGACTCTGGATGAGCTGAACTTAACACTAAAGGGTTAAAGGTTTAACTTTCCATGGAGTTTTTCCCAGAAACAAACATCTCAGCTGATAATGTGACCGTCTAAAGGTCACGCCTATTTAATTACACATTTACATGAGTGATTGGTGACACTATCGGCCGAGGATGAGAGAAAAATCAAACCTCTGCCCCGCGGGATTAATGTCACTTCTTATGATTGACGGCGCCGCGACCCCGGGTCACGGCCCGCCTGAGGTGTGCTGCTCCGCTCCACTCACCATGTTTTCTCTGTGTCTCAGAACTTTATCAGAATCATGTTGGATGGATCATAATGAGGAGAGAGCGTCTCATCGTTTTCTCGCCGTCATGATTAAAGCGACTCAGACTGAACAAACTTCCACGTTTACAAGGATCATTTCCGCCGTCGCACCGGGAGAATAACCCGGATATGTGATCCCGCACTCAATGAAGGCAGACTTTGATCCCGACACTGCAGCAACTAATCAGCGTGAGGACGAGGCGGAACTTTCTTTCCCTTCAGGAACTGAAGTCAATGTTTTCAGAAGCAAAGGAGAAGAAATAAGTCGGCTCTCTGCTCCAGACGACAAAGTTAACGACATCAAAGAAAGGCCAGAAATCTTGTTGAAGTCAAGGACGATAACGTTGATCTTCTGGTTACCATGGTTACTGGTCAGTGGGTGGGGTATATTATCTGGTTACCATGGTTACCTGTCAGTCGGTAGGTCATATTATCTGGTTACCATGGTTACCTGTCAGTGGGTAGGTCATATTATCTGGTTACCATGGTTACCTGTCAGTGGGTGGGGTATATTATCTGGTTACATGTCAGTGGGAGGGGTAAATTATCTGGTTACCTGTCAGTAGGTGGGGTATATTATACTCCACCCGTGTTTAGCTGATTAGAAGCAAAGAAAAGTGATTTATTTAAGACTGATTTACTGAAAACGTGTATTTTAGTCTCTGACTGAGCTGATTTTAAGAATCGATTTCTTCATCCAAGAGAAATAATTCCGAGAAAAAAAGATGTGCAAGAGAATTATTGAAATAGAATTTGTTTATGTTTGAAATCAAGAGTAACATTGTGTTCCTCCGCTGGGATATTCTAAAAACCCGGGAACTTTTTTCACCATCAGCTGGAATATATGACGAAGAAAAGGAACAAATAGTTTCCAAAAAATAAGATTATTTTTCCTTTGAGACAAATAAAAGATGAATTTGCTTGAAATAAGTTTTTTTTAAATCAACTCTCTGTCTGAATTTACTGAATTCTCCAAAATTACCTCTTCCCTGGTTCACTCCCCAGCCCGGGTCCTGAAACAGAGACTGGTTTTTATTGGGTGGAAAGAACCAGACCTCCTTATCTTCTCCTCCCCGGGGAGAAACAGACGGCGAGTGCAAACGGAGAACCAGAGTGAGGATTTCTTTGAGAGGCGTTTGTGTGTCTGCGTTCTGATCTAAGGAAGAAAAAAAGGCTGAGCTCGTCTTTTTTGATACGGCAGACTTCACAAACCGTCTCACGGCGACCCCGACTCAAACTCGGGATGGAAAACATAACCTGACGATCGCCGTCGCCGCTCTTTTATCGCTCATTTGATTTCCCACATCAAACATGACCTGCGGGTCACGCCTGCTCCCACAGCTCTCAGCCACATTAGAAGGAGGTGGAGGCGGCGGTGGCGGCTGACAGGGATGAAGAGCGAGCTCAGAGGCTACGGCTCAATCCGAGTTCAGTTATGTCACACCGAAGCCCTCGGGTGCCGCGGCACCCGGATTCACCTGGTTGGTTACTATGGCAAACGAGACCTGCCGTTCCGGAGAGGTTCTGGTTCTGACCCAGTCCTCTACTTATCTCAATCTGAATCAAATACTATAGAACACGCAGCGTTTTTACGTTTGGACCAGTTACAAACACATTAGGCACCAACAAATCTGTGTAGGTCCTGGAGGAAAAAAAAAACAGTAACTGAAGGTGGAGAATCATTTATTTATTTAAGTCGCGCTGAAAATAAACACATATTCAAAGAAAATAAAATGAGTTCTTGCAAAAAACAGAAATAAATTAAGTTCAGTCCAATTCTGAAACTTAAATATCGGCGTTAATAAGAAGTGAAAAAGAAAACTTTGTGAGCGTCATTCGGTCTGTTATATGTTCTATGTTCTATGTTGATTTGTTCAGGGACTTCTGGGGTCAAACACACGCAGGAAGAAACAAAACAATAAAACAAGTGTCCAGCTAACATCTGACAGATAGCGATTAGCATCCTAGCTAAACGCTATTAGCATTGGCTGTTAGCGATTAGCATTTACACTTTTACATGAAACCAAAAGCAGAGATTGATCAAAACATTAAACATTTTCATTCCCGATGATTTTATCTCAACAGTTTCATTTTTCACAGAACAAACTCACCGGGTTCACGTTCACGTTTAGAGGAAGGAGGAATTGATTGGTTACGCTGTCACCTGTACAGGAAGTGGTTCTACTTCGACTGTCTTCCGCTTTTAGTTCGTCACCAGCGAGTGTCACAGCGCCGACTATCGGAGAGATGGTCAATTACATTTAAATCATATTCGTGCTTTTACGGGATAGAATCGACTTCCGGTTCCTGTTCTGTAGCGGTCCGAGAGCGTCTGTGTTTTTGTTCCGGTCCAACTTGTTCTGTCCATGTGTCTACATGCAGGGCCGCCCCTAGCCAAATTGGTGCCCTAAGCGGAATTTGATTATGGTGCAATGAAATAATAATATTATTATTTTATTTTAATATTATTATTATTACAATGAAATAAGGAAAGGATTATTTGCCCCTTTATTGCAGACCCGGTCTGAGGGTCTGAGCCCCCTGTTGCCGGCTGAAGAGTAAATGTCCCACTATGAGGTTCCCGCGTTGAGACTCGACCACATTTCAGCCCCATGAGACGGATTCACGGCTCACACCGCGGGAACCAATCAGCTGAAATCAAGGACCCTCCCCAACCCTTCGACACCGGAGGAGGCACCATTCCAACCACGTCTGAAACCACAGCACACTTTTGTCAACGCTTTGATTGTAGCGGCTCGTAAATCGCGTATAGGGGAGTTGATGTGCCCCCCCGCCGACCGGGGGAGGAGCCCCATCACAGGTTTCTGTTTCACCTTTCATTATGTAATTTACTCTGTGTTTGTTTCTCTCCGGCAGGGGTCAAGAGGTCATCTCGGCCGGCGTCGGTGTGTTGTAACCTGACGTCCCGCTCCTGCTTCACAGATACAACGCCACCGACAATAAAATATTATTCTTATTTTATCCTTATTTTATTCTTATTTAATTCTTATTTTATCAAATCAAACAAACCAGGAGCAAAGAGGAGGTTTCTGGATGTGGTGAGAGAGGACATGTAGTTGGTTGTTGGGAGAGAGGAAGAGGCAGTGGAGAGGAGGAGGATGAAGACAGATGATCTGCTGTGGAGACGCCTGGCAGGAAGTTGGTTTATTGTGTTGGTTCAAGGTTTTTGTGTTTCCTGTTTGGCTCTGACCGGCTTCACACTTCCTGTTTCACCTGTGTCTCAATCTCTTATTTTATGTTTAAGTCTGTGTGTTTAATAAATCGTTGAAATTCATCGTCGGGACCTTGGTCCTAATCGCTCTGAGACGGAACCGGCCCACTCCTCTCTTATTGTCATTTGGGTATTTTTAGCTCACGCCGCTCTGAGGTCAGCCAGCCGACCTTGTCATCAGCGCTGATTGCTGGAAACACAAACGTTTCCTGACTCATAGCTGCGTCTCAAGAGCGGAACAAGTATGTCGTTGCATCTCCGCCCCTAATCAGCAGCGGACTCCTGGTGTGAGGACCGGTTCTGGTCGGAGAGCTGCGTTCACATGAGCCCAAAGTTCTCACCTCTAATCACTGCGACACAAACATGCGTTGATCTGAAAGGGTCCGCGGTCCTGAGGTTCTTCTATGGGGGTCCAACAGTCTCCAGGGCATACACAAGAGCATTCTGGGAAAAATTCCATCTTCGTATGTATATATGTATATATATATATATATATATATATATATATATATATCGTCCACCTTCACGGGGGGTCGTCTCTGCAAATCTCCAGCACATGAGCGGAGCCCCCCCTCGTTCCCAGGGTCATAGCATCAGGGGTCAGAGGTCAGCCAGATAGGGGCGGGGCGCCATCTTTAAAGCCTCTTGCCCCCTTTTAGCCCGAGGGTCACTGAAGTTAAAGCTCTTAAAGCTCTTTGAGCTCTAAACAAACCGACAACGTTCTCAAAGTTTCTTTCCTAACTTTTAATTGGAGCCGCAAAACAGTTTTCTTTTTTATGTGTTTCTTCCTCCAGCCACTACCAGTAATGTAATGGCTGCCCTCCCCCCCCGCCGCCGCCGCGTTGACCACATGGAGGCGTTACGACTGGGTTCCTCCGCGGGTTCTCCTGACCTCCCAGCAGCTCCGATCTCCAGCTGCGTTCCAATAGAGGGAGGCAGCGGGAGAAAAACCATGGGATGGAATAAAAGCAGGGAAACAATAAAAAGGAATCACACTGAGACACAGAGGCAGGAACTAATTCAATTCTTCAGGATTGATTTTTCTTCTCCTAACAAAGACCAAAACACAACAAGCTAACTCTAAAAGAGATAAAAACATAACTCCACATTCCACCAGCACTTAAAGGTCTGGCTGCAGGATAAAAAAGAGGAAGAAATGGATGGAGATGAAGGTTATCTGATGACGTCTGTTCTGTTCATAATGTTTGTAATTACATAAACTGAGTATTATAATGTTATTAATAATCATTTAAAGTCACATTTATGCATTCTGAGTTGCATTAATCTGAGACAAAGCTTTGATTTGACCCATAAATGGATCATGCTGACGTCATGAGTCATATAGCATTTATATCATATTATATAAATGTAGATGTTCGGCTTCTAATTCAATATCGTTCAGTTTTGGACTAACGGCTAAATTCACGATGTTCATAATTCAACAATTCCTTTCAGATTTTAGACGGGACCTTCAGTTGGGAAGGTTCGGACAAGAAAGTGTGTCTTTTCCCAAAAACTCCCCCTAGTGGGTAGAATTTGAACTGTTTTAGTGAGATAATATATATTTAGAAGATAAATCTCTTTGTTCAGATTCAGACGAGATGATTTGGACAAGAATTAAACACGTGGCTGGACAGTAACGGTCGAAAAAAAGGATCAGCTTTTCTGTGAAAGAGCTCCCCCTGTTGAGTACAATAGGAACTATCAGAGTAGAATTAGATAAATACGAGTTAGAACTCCTCGATTCAATTCATCCGCAACAAATTTGGACTAAATCGGACCAGAAGTTAAGAAACTATGGCCCAAAAACTTTTGTAGATAAAAATCTAAACCTAGTGGCAGAAAGTTGCAACTGACTTTTCCCAAAATCAATCCAGTTCTCCCTCACACTGATCCATGAGACAGCTTCAGTTATCGGGTTCACACAAAGGTTCTGAAGCGGCGATTCCGGAACATCCTCGACTTTTCAGGGATCTAATAATTCTCTTTTCTCGGGGCGTGAATGTGAGCCGGTCCTTTTGGATCAGCACCTCTACATCCGCGTGACTCCGGCGCCGGGTCTTCCATCAGGTCTGATTTATTGTTACCCTGACCTTTCACCTGAATCCCAGAATCAGAGTAAACGGACTCTGGTTCTGGTTCTATCAGAGCCGGTTGGACTCTGGTTTCCTCTCTGGTTCTGAGATCAGCTGTGGGGGGAAGTCACATCTACTCAGGAAGAACTGGACCACGAGTCTCACTCCACGTTTCTCCTGCGACACCAGCAGTTACTTTTCATTCATTATCAACAACTGCTTATCCTATAAGGTCACGGGGGGCGGAGCCTAAACCAACTGATGGTACTTCCTGTGTCCTTCCTAAAGTCTCCGATCCGTTCAGGGTTCACACAAACACACACACACACACCACGTGTATGTGTGTGTGTGTTTGTGTCTCAGTGTGTAACTTCCTCTCACTCTCGCCTCCCAGCATGCACCTGTCTGATTCCTCAATAGTAACCCAACACAGTTCTGCTTAAGTTCTGGATGTTGTGTCTGCATCAGGTCACAGTCGGCTCTAAGTTCTCCTGCTGGAGCTCAGATCATCAAAGTCTTTCTCTTCGCCAGTCAGCTAGTTGGCTAATATGTTGAGCACAGCTGGGAAAGAGTTTTGGTTCTGGTACTGAATGGTTTAAAGACCGTCAGTCGCCACTTTGTACCGATACGGCGAGAAAAAGAAGGTGCTGATTTTGGCCGATTGAGTCGCGGCTCCGCTTAAACTTCGTGAAAGTCTAAAATCTCTAACAGGTCAGAAAAACAACGGCTCATCCGACGGTGGTCGGGGGCCCGCTGACGGGGGGGCCCCCGTACGCTGATTGACCAACGATGCCTGTAGAGCCCCGACAGTCGGCCCGGCGGTGGCGAGGTTCATGGTCGGGTTAAACTCGTAGGGTGTGTACCTCGCTTCATCGAATAGTTGCCAGTAGAACCAACGGCAGCCATGTTTGTGCGTAGGCGTTGAATCCAGAGAGGATTATGGGAGACATAGTTCAATCATGGGGCGCAACATCCGTAGTAAGTCCACCTGAAACAACCGATCACCTGTGAAAGACGTCCTCAGTGACCTCAGAGTCGGTTCACACTCAGACGCAGGAGGACAATCAGAGAGGTCAGAGGTCAGAGGTCAGATCCAAAACAGCTCAATAAAGTGTTTGATGTGTTTCCTCTCATCGAAGCGTTGAGGTGTTTGGTGGACCCCTCCCTCGGTCCTCATCCCTCAAACCCAGATGTCCCTGTAGGTTCTGGAGGAGAACCTGAGAGGCTGACGGAGCGGAGAAAATGTCTAACAGCTGGATGGGGAGGTTTGGTGGCTCCGCCCCAGACATGATGGAGAGTCGGAACACATTCTTCCCCCCCTCTAATTATCCCCCTCTGCTTTCTCCCGCTCTCTTATTGTCTCTCCCTCTCTCACGCCGCTAGTCTTAGCCTGCTAATCACCATCCTTCAGCTGTGCTAAATTTCTTCTTCGCATTCTCGGCACGCCGGAGGAAATTCACACGGGCCGTCTGATGATGTCACTCTTTGGTGGCGCAGTGTACTCGTGGTCACGACGGCCGATAAGCAGCCCCCCTACAGGGGTCAGGTGATCCAAAAGTTTTCTGGCGTGTCAGAAATGTTGGCAGGGTCTCGACTCGATCGGCTGCCGTCAGCGCCTTCTTTTCTCACCGCGACTGTGAGAAGGGGCGGAGCCTCTGAGTCGCCATGGGGACACGACGCGTTGTAATAATCAAAATAATAACTTATAAGTAGTGGTAAAGTAGAAAGTGTAGTTTGTGGCTAATAAGAGAAGAAGAAGAAGAAAAAGGTACACAACTGTCCGAGCGGTGCTAGCTATCAAGCTAACACACTATAGAGTCAAAGGCAGCTCGCTTACCCACAATTCTCTCTGCTAAATAGACCAGCAACAATTTCCACTGCGTTCTAGACACATACGAGTCCAGATACGCCGGCAACTTTAAAAAAAAAGAAAAAAAAGGTTTCACCACACAGAAGGGCAAAAATAATCACAACGGCTTGTTTTTGTTTGTTAGCATGTTGCTAACAAACAAACTTTTTTTCTGCCTCGCCAGCAAAATTGAATTGGCCGCAGTTCGGATGTTCGTGGTATTCTGTACTAAATAATTGTCTTCTTTTTCCTTAAATACAAATAGTTTCAAAATTCTGTTCAAATTCTGTTCTAAAGGAACCGAATCACTCCGAACCCGTTTGACGCCTGAAGGCCACCGTAGCTTCTTACAAAGCAACAAAATGCAAAATGAGTTACGATCTGGAACGTCACTGCCGGATGTTCTGATGTTTTACAGACTGGACCCTTAAGAGCGGATCTCCACAGCTGATCCGGTCGTGACGTCTGAGGAAGAATCAGTGTGAGAGAATATTCGTCTGCAGGAGACGATCCGTTTCAGAACTCTTGTGCCGCACAAACACATCAACAAAACAAATGAGGGGAAGAAGAACGCCAGACAACAGATCCGTTTCTTCGGTTGAGATGAATCTCAATCATCTCGGCTATCTTCGAGTCGGGAGTTCAATCGTTTTTCACACGAGCGGGGAAATAAAGAAAAGGGAGACAAATGTATCTTTGCTTTCCGCTCATTAATTATGCGCGTTCACGCCGAACGCCACGCGGCTTCTAATGCAAAGCAGGGAGGAGACGCTAATGAGGCGAGTAAAATCACATCATTAATTTTAACGTTTGACAGGAAGAAATATTGGACGACTAAAGGAGCGCCGGAATGTGAGACTGGAATGTAAATGTGAGGAGCAGAAAAAAGACTTTTGGTTTATTTTACACTCAACAAAACGAATGAATATATGAGAAAATTATGTTAATTTAAATTCTGAAATATCCAAAATTCAAATCAGCCACCTGCCCGAAACCCGATTCTCAGCCCCACCTTTAGCTGAAAGAGCGAGGAATCCTTTGATGTCCTCAGAGGAATATAAAAAATTGAAAAGTGATTTATTTTCATATTTATTTTAATCTTAAACACTTTATTTTAAATAATATCTGTTTAAGTTTGTTTCTAAACATTACAGAGAGTTTTATGACGATATTTTTCTTTCTATTTTTAAGAAGACAGTTTTTTTAGTTTTGATGATTTTTAGAAAAGAATATTTGACTTTTATCTGACTTTTTCTTGGTAGAACCGGGTCACCTGGTTCTGTTCAATAACTCCTCACAGGATTTAAAGTAAAATAAAGAATGTGAACGATCAAACGGGACGTTTCTCAGCAGCCGTGGTTAAGGAGTCCTTCTGGGGGGCCGCTTTGACTTGAGGCGTGCCCCAGGGCTCCATCCTCGGCCCCTTACTCTTTGGCATGAACATGATGCCCCCGGGTCGTTATGAGAGACTTAAAAAAGAGTTGAGGGATTCTGATTCAAACCATCATGAACGTCTAACGTCTC
>VRLP01006248.1:0-29996 GCA_009660295.1 Lophius piscatorius
CTCCTGCTATAAGTGTACTTGAGCTCGCTCTATATGTGGATCTCCCTCCTCCCTCATTGAGTAATCCATTCGATGTAGCTTGTTTAGTGCAGCTTTTGCCCATTTTGAAAATTAGCAGTGTGTACTTAACCTTTTTGGAGGATGCATGTTTCTATGCATAGGTGTTTAATCCCTGCCTATTTCATAGTGGTTTTTGAAATTGTTCCCTTCGATCTGCACTTCATGTATATTTAAAAAAAAAAAAAGAAAAGTAAGTAGCACAAAGTTTGATCATTGCGTCGGCTGTTACACATGCAGGTGTTGAGTGCAGCTTTGCCACCCAGATAGTGCTCGTTCTGCTCATGCCGATAATGTTTTGTGCCGCTGCTTTTTTTTAAAAAAATTAATAAATATTGAGTTGTCATTCAAAGCACACAACTTCTCGCTGTGTAGTTGTGATTGAAGATGTCTGAATATGTTATTGGATGCCATCTTGAACACTCAACAGTGGGCCTACACATGGAATTCCAGTGAACAATAGACTAAGGCTTCCTAATAGATACAGTGGCTAGTTGACTTCAAATGTCGTACTAAAAAAAATAAAAGGATAAACAAACCGACTGGGTGGCTGAAATTATTTGTTCCAAGGCACGTTATTCCTGTCAAGTCATCAATTTTTCTTTCAGTCAGTGACTAAAACTAAGGTTAAAAGGTTGGATCCTTGTAGTCAAGTCTCATTTGCTACTTATTGTACATGAGCACGTGATAAAGCTGCATAGTGTTATGTAAATATGCTCAGACATATATTACACTGCTGGTGTAAAGACTTGCATTGATTTTTGATAAGTTTAATTTTATTATTATTAAAGGACTGGCTCATAATCACTGATGCGGTTCATCAAAATGTATCCGATGCCGAAGCTAGATTAACCCAAAGGACCCAGAAAGCTGAGACTCCCCCTGAGGTGTCTGGTGATTAAAAGTAGAAGTCTGTATATGACATCACTTCATGTGATCACAAGCTCCTCCTGTAGAAGTGCAGTCTCTGTCTCCCTCTACTGGAAACATTCTCCTGGGTGAGGCAAAGTCAACTGCTGTCCATTGGATATGGATTACATATTCAGATTCAAGAACACAAGTGCAGCTACGCTCGAGGATTTGAATCTGAATTCACTTCGTCAACGGAGTCCATACAATTACTGTAGATCAGTAACAATATGTAATTTATACTTCAAAGTTAACAAGCAGCATGAACTGCAAAAGTTCAGGTTTTTCATACTAAAATGTCGAAATGAGACATCCCATAAAGATTTCCCATAATGTATGCGTATTTTACAAGTGAAAAAACAACCCATTATGAATCAGGTGGTGGACTCTGAGGTCTGGTGTCACTGGCCTTCCAGTGGAACTTCCAAAGCCGGTAAGATGGGGGGATTTTATCTCTAGAATTTCCTGATGCTTTATGAATCCGTCTTGCCGTCTACACACTGCAGCTGTTCAGCGCTTAAGGAAGCAAATCATCTAAATCCCCACTGAGCCACCACCATACTTCATGGTAGGTAGGCTGTTCCTTTTCTTCCTCCTACTGGTGTAACACTGATCCACTGATTCCAGTTTGGTTTTATCACTACATAGAACAGCATCCCAAAACTTGTATGTATGATCTAGATCACGTCATACTCACGACCCGCGGGACACATCCTCAACAATTTTATTAGACAATATCTAATACTTAAAATAACTGGCCCACTGGTGTGCAGCCCAAACACCAATGATACTACAAGTCCCAGAATGCACCGATAGCAGGCGTGTTGATCAGGAGCGCCAACGCTTCTCCATAATCCTCTGTCAGATATCAGTGTTTATCCAGTCACTAATAAACTTTAGGCTAATCCTTAGAGTAGATGCTACGGTACTGAGGAGTAAGAAAATAAAATGAGACATAATGTATCAATTAAGGTTTTTTTTAATTTTTTTATTTCATTTCGAGAAAAAAGTGGAAATTACGAGAATAAAGTCATAATGTGGAAAAAAATTCAAACTTATTCAGAGGAAGATTCTTTTTAAATTTGCTTTTCTGTGCCTCTGTCAGTGCACAGCTGCTGCGGGCATCCTCCCAAGCACACAATGGATGTGATGAAGGAGTCTGCTATTACTTTAGGGTCGGTTTGTTCTGTAGGCCTCCGTCAACATAGTGACTAAAACCATCTGTACAAACCATTGATGGCAAAGCCGTACGGCTTCAGCTTGACAGACGCATCCATATTTCTACTTTATTAGAAAGTAACAGATACGAGGAGCAACAGTCTACTTTTATTGTGTTATCGTGACAGAAGTATCTTGTATCTTGGAAAATATAGTTTATGCCTGTTATTGATTCCTGTGAATAAAAACTTTTGATTGAATGTTATTCTATTAAACTATGCAGATAGAGAAGGAGACACAAAAAATAAGTCATGCTGATCTATTTTGAATTGAATCTGTAATACGAGTATTTTATATTCCGTCGGTTTGTTCAGAATTCTATAAAATAAGAAAATAAAAGAAGAATAAAAGATCAACATAGATCTGAGCTACTGAGGGAAAACTTTTGGGACTGAAAAACTACAGTAAGTCTTTGAAGGTTGGCCAATATATCGGCTCCTACATAAACAGGAAATAAGCGCCAACCAAAAGAAAATCACGCCTACTGCTGCTTTGGAGTTTTCTTTTCTAATGTGCCTAAAAGATAATCTCGTAACTCTCATAAAACAGCAGTCAAAAAGTTATTTTATTTATTTATTTAACAATTAAAATATGTTCACCAAAATAAAGGTGAGACCAGCAGGGGGGACAGCCCATACTTTATGAGAGATTACTTTTCAATCAACACTAAACACAGCTTTAACAAATCAACACAATGCTAGATTTTAATAAACCATAGGTTTCTATCACAGACAAAACTTGTAGTAAAAGTGTACAGCACCATCTGGTGGACATATGTGGTGTTGTACCAAAAAAGGGATTCAGGTATGCAAATTTTGGTCACATCAAACTGTGCCAAATGGAAAACACTGCTGTTGCTATCCCACAAAAACTATTTACAAAAGCATTTACTTTGTGGCATTTCTATCAAATATGATGCAGAAATTATCAAAGAGTTTCCGAGCAAATGTATTGATTGATTTGATTCTGATTTTTGATATGCAACCAGCGAGTTTAAAATGTTAAGAGCTTGGATTATTTTGAGATTGCAGAAATCAGTAAAAGTAGTATTAAGTAGTATTTGTACTTGAATGTGAAATAAAAACATAAACATACATATATAAAAATTTTATAAATAGTAGATTTACCAATGAAATGTATGTGTGACTTACATTGTAATGCTGCTCTAAGAAGACAAAGTGCAGTATTTCCTTTTGTAATGGCCAAATTATTGTTTTTTGAGTCATTCTTCCCAGAAATATTTGGGTTTTTACGTATTTTTATTTTTGGAGGATATTTTTTTTTAACAGTTTGTGATTTTGCAAATACTACAATATCAGACTTTTCTCCGTAGGGAGTTGGACACAAGAGCAATTAAAAGTTTACCGTGACACTTTATATACAGTATACTAAGATGGTGTCTATGAAATACATAGATGAAAACCAATCAGCCATAATATTAAAACAACCTGCCTAATGTTGTCTAAGTTCCACTTTCAATGTGCGATGCTGTGTTCTGACACTTGTCTATCTAAACTGGCATTAACTTTATCAGAAGATTTGTGCTACAGTAGCTCTTCATAAGACTATAGCTTGAGTAGTCATGACCCTATCCAACTGCAGACCAGGAACACCAAGACCAGTAGTTCTGGAAATGCTCTGTTCCAGTTGTCATGTCATCAAAATTTGGTCCTATTTAAAGTAACTCACATTCTTACATTTGCTAATTTCCCCTTTCCTATACATCAATTTCAGGACATTTCTGCTGCATAATATATCCCGGTGACTAACAGGTGCCACTGCATGAAAACAATCAACGCCATACTGACGTCATCTGTCAGTGGTTATAAGCCTCAGCCAGCCCACATACACTCTAGTATAGAACTTGATTTGATACATTCATTACTTTCCGTGTTTGCATTTAAAAGAGGATGATGTAAATATTTCAGGTATGGAACACCTTGAGGATCTCTTTTCACCTTGAAGTGAGCTGATTTTGGTGTGACCTGGCATTGTTGCCTCACACCAAGACGGTTCTGGGTTCCAAACCACCAGCGGCCATTCTATGTTGAGTTTGCATGGTCTCATCTTGTTTCCGAGGGTTCCTTTGGTCCAAATCATGCATCATAAGTAATTTGGTGACCCTAAATTGCCAATGGTTGTGAATGGTTGTGGGTGTTATCTGAACTGGCGACTCATACAGGCTATACAGTAGCTGTCACCCCAATTTCAGCTGGAAATGGCAGGGGGCGCTCCTGAAGACCTTCTTTGACTCTGCAGTGGCCTCGGCCATCTTTTATGGAGTGGTCTGCTCGGGCAGCAGCATCTCAGCTGCTGACAGGAGGAAACTGGACAAACTGATCAGGAAGGCCAGTTTGGTCCTGGGATGTCCTCTGGACTCGGTGCAGGAGGTGGGAGACAGGAGAATGATGGCCAAGCTGTCATCTCTCCGGGACAACGTCTCCCACCCCATGCAGGACACCATCTCTGCACTGGAGAGCTCCTTCAGCGATAGGCTCCTTCACCCCAAGTGTGTGAAGGAGCGATACCGCCGATCTTTCCTTCCTGCAGCAGTCAGAATCCACAACCAGCACTGTTAGCAACACACATACACACACACACACACACACACACACACACACCTACACACCTACACACACACCTACCTCACTTGCACTTTGCACTATGGGACAATACACTACCCAACATGTCCACAACTGCACATTTAATTTAATTTAATTTAATTGTACATAATGCCCTGTTATTCTGTTATTCTGTATTCTGTATTCTGTAACATGCTCTGCTGCTGTAACCCTGCAATTTCCCCATTGTGGGACTAATAAAGGTTTATCTTATCTTAACTTCTCTTATCCAGTTTATTTTTCTTTAGTCGTTTCTTCAATATACCACTAGAGGGCACTGTTGTTCTTTACATCCTTTCTCCAATTATCAATTGCCTCAATTAAAATTATGATAACTTTAAAACTCTTGCATGAAATCCATCTGCATTTGCAGACAGTGGTATAAATATTTTCCGAGCTTTTCACTAAACTGTAATCAGTACAAACCTCCCAAGATGAATTCACTATAGATTTCTCAAACAATCGTTTTCTATAACTGCTTATCTCATGCAAGGACGATTGAGGCCAGAGCCTGTCCCACGTCACAACGGATGTATAATGGTGTGTTCTAGATAATGGTCCTCCACACTGAATACAGTCTAAATGTCTGCAACACTAATCAGCCACAACATTATAACCGCTGATAGGTGACATCAGAATAGCGTTGATGATCTTGTCACAATGGCACCTATTGTTGTGTGGTACATATTTGGAAGCAAGTGGACATTTCGTCCTGATGGTGATTGGAAGCACAAACTTTGGTGTAAGGATCAGAGCGTCATCTCGAAATGACTGATTCAGAGCATCTCCAGAACTGTGGGGTATGTTGGCTGCTCCTGGTCTAGAGTGGTTAGTACCCACTGAAGTGATCCTCAAGAAGGAAAACCAGTGAACTGATGACAATGTCATGGGTGCCTTAGTCTCACTGATGCGTCTGAGGAGAAAAGGCTAGCCCACGTCTGATCCCACAGAAGATGGGAATGTCAGTATCAAAACGGGACCACAGAGTAATGGAAAAGGGTGGCCTTGTTCGATGAACCCCATTTTCTTTGACTTCATTGAGAAAGCGAGGTATGAGTGTGTCACCTACCTGAGGGAAAGATGGTACCATGATGTACTATGGTAAAAAAAGCAAGCTGGGGAAGGCGGTGTGGCACTTTGGGCAATGTCTTGCTGGGAAAATGTTAGGTCCTGCCATTCATGCAAATATCCCTTTTAAACAAATAACGTGGCTTAATATTGCCACGGACAAAGTACGCCACTTCATGGAAACCCTATTCCCTTATGGCATTGACATCTTTCAGCACTTCCATGTTCAAGGATGAATTGAGGAACACAAAAAAAGTTGAAGATGTTTACTTGACCTACAGATTCCCTGTACCCCAGTCCAATCAATCATGTATGTGATGTGCTGAACAGACAAGTCCATGTCCAATATCCACAGAGGCCTCACCGCACAACCTTCAGGATTTAACGGATTCCATGTATCGACGGGTCATATATGTTTTGGTGGCAAAAGGGTTACCAAGATAATATTAGGCAGGTGGTTATATTATGATGGCTGATCAATGTATCGGATAAAACACAATATAATAATAATATATTATAGCCTAAACCAAAAAAAAAAAAGAAATGCTCAAACCAATGACATTAAATTATACTTGATTATTGCACCCGAGTAAGCGTGTTGCTTTCCATTCACTTGGTGAGATAATTACACAAGACTGGAAACTATGAACTACTGCATTCATAAACCACATACATATCACAAGGAGCCACTGGGAGTTCCACCTTGGGAGCTCCTTACTCATATTCACCGTATCTAAACCTGTCAAACCTTATAAGCCCACCGCTCCGCACAAGAAGCACCTGGCTAAACTCACACTGTCTGCAGTGACAGCTGCAATCAGGGCGTCACTGCAAAGCCTGGCAGTTGTCTGCAATTGAAGATGAATAAAGAAAAAAGAAGCCCTTGTCGGGGAACTTATTCAAAACGCCTGATTTCCTCAGCTGTTCGTGCGCAGAGGAGAGTAATTACGAAAAGAAACAATTGAGTCTGGACACTTCAGAAGAATGTAAGAACATGTAGGTTATAAAGTGAAATGTACCGTTAAAATCTCCAATTTATGGATGGAATCAGACAAATAATGGTCTCTAATGACCCTCGGTGTTTCGGCTGTGTTACCATATTACTACAGGAGTGAACCAAGACAACCTTTTACATTGCAGCCCAAAAGTGCCCTGAAAGCACAAGAGTTGCAAGAAAGAAATAATTCAATGTTTATGTAGCCACATTGTTAAAACCCCCAATATCTGATGTAAAAACAACCTTAATCAGCGTTAAGAGCTCATTCTGCTCAATACTGAACAGATCAGACACACCTCCTGTCAGCATCTTTCCATTCTGCGCTGCTTATGTTACAGGCAAATACAGAGGAAGTCCCTCTCTGAAGAAGAACTATTTCTACCATGTGGTTGCCATCCATCATTTTTTTTGGCTTTTGACCTGTCTTATAGGTGTATCAGGAAGGGTTCTCCAACTACATTTGTAATGACTTTATAAAGGAGCTTTCAGACCAGAAAAGTCCAAACCGGGGTCAGACAATAGCACAAGTGAATGCACGAAAAACCGGATGTCAAACAAATACGAATGAAAGGACGAGCCTCATCTCCTCGCTCCGGTCATTCCACAGCGGAGGAGCTCTGACGCCCCCACACCTTGACTTATAGGCATCTAAGGTTACTGACTGGTTCACAAGAAGTAATTGGTTCTGTTGTACATCTTGACTTTCTCAGTTGAAACAGAATGAAAGCTTTTGTACGTGTTTCTTAGATGTTGTATAGATATTGTCATCAATTCATGTTTTTATCAATTAATTCTGGTCATCACTGGACGTCTGGTGAATTTCTGGCCTAATCTTCGCTTTGGACGTCTTCTTCTCCTTCTTCATTCAGCTGTTCCTTTTAGGGATCACAACAGCCAATAACCTGTTTCCATCTTCCTCTTTCACTCCAACCAGCTGCACGTCCTCTCTCACAGCATCACTCCTCTTTAGTCTTCCCCTTTTTCTCCTGCCTGCCAGCTCCATCTCCAGCATCCCTCTACCAAAACATCAACTATCCATCCTTTGCGCAGGTTCTAACCATCTCTGCCTTGCCTCTCTTACTTTACATGGCATCCTCTTACACTAGAAAAAATTCAAGTTAAAAAAAGATTTCATACAAGGTATTTTTAGTTTGTAGTAAAAAAAAAAATCTGCCAATAATTAAGATGAGTGAAAACTTGCTTTGTATGATTTCTTCAAATAAGACGTAATATTTATATAAAGGAAATCTTTAAATGAGCTGGTAAATCTAATTTTAACTATATTTTACCAATATTAGTAGGTTTTATGGCTCAGAATCAGCCATTTATAGGCCTGCTTGAAATGTGGTATTTTCCTCCTTTTTTTTTTACAAGATCGCGCCGTCACTTTTCTCTGTTTTGTTTTATTTTTTTCGACTGCCTAAAGACAAGTCCCTATACGTCAGTGAAATATTCCTCGTTCGCTGATTGAGACTTAGATCAAGATCAATAAGATATTTTTCCTAGAAATTAAACACATACTTTTGGTAAGAGTTTGAGTTTTATGCAGTGAATGCTGTAAAATCAAAAATGTCATCTCCTCAGTGGGTCAGTTCTAGTATCACATTGCAGCTCATCAAGTGTACAAAATAAGAAATGCTGCTGCTACCATCTGTGTTTCAGCGTTGTTATGCATTTTTTTCAGCTAACTTTTAATTTCTTCGCTGGACACTATCACTGTAGACTAACCTTTATTCCATTTCTCTCCTCGTCAAGCCCCGCAGCTCATTTTGAACTTCTTCCATCTTCCATTTTTCCGTCTTCTTCTATTTCTTTGTGGTGGCGGCAGTCTGCGGTAACTTCCTGTAATTAGTCCGAAAGTCCAAACCATCCAAAAGCTTTTCTTAGCTTTCTTATCTATTTTTAAAAAAAAGTTTTTGTTGTTACTGGGATGTACTATCAGCAGTGGTCTGGAGACTAGAAATTCTTATATATTAAACACCGTTTATAAAAATTTACTGTGAGTTATAAGTAACGAAGGGCTCTTCCTTACGGAGGTACAGAGAATTGTATTCAAAAATAACTGAAATTAAATTATTGGCTAACAATGGAGGGGCGTCACTGTGCTAAAGACCAGATTTGACCAGCTGGAAATGTGCATGACAGTTACGAATAAGTGGATGTTATGATGGCTGAAACGTTCCATGGCCTAAGTGTGCAAAGGGATGGTCTTCCAGACTGAACTTTTGCCGGAGTTTAAATTTTTCTTGGATGTGCTCATCTTATCTTCCTCCACTGAATTTTTCCGATGACTTCTATTTGACTAAAGAGAGCTTTGTTCGGGCTTTCCTGATCTGAACAAAGAAGACGTTTGGGCCCATATCTCCCTGAGTACACATAATGCAGAATACATCGAGTCTATCCTGACATCATCTTAATGAAAATGTCTGTGTGGGAACAATAAATGGAGCTGGACTAATCCCAGTTCTACAGAGGGTGAGAAGGTGTGCAGAGGCAGGGAGGATAAAGCATGAGGAGCAGAGTGGGGTCAGGGGAGGCGGTGTGAGGGGCTGCTTAAGGCCGAGAGAGAGAGCTCAGCAGAGGTGAAGATGAGTAAGACAGAGATAAAACCTGGATGAGGAGGGACAGGATGTGGAATGATGAACTCAGACGAGGAAACACTATTACAGGGCTGTCTGGGTTGTTAAAGTTGCAAAGAGATGCTGTTAATATTAAAGGGGTCAGGCGGTTGAACATGCGTACGGATAATGAGGGCATGTTAGGCTGCTCAGTGATATCAGTCAGGGTTTCACCACCAGTGTTCTAGGCAAATTCTGCTAGGGGAGCACAAAGTTTGTGACCGGTGGTATGTGTTTTATTCTGCTGGAAATGTTTGGACTTAAATTATTTCAGACTAATAACATTACTCTCTAAACTCGATATGCAAACTCTAGGCCCATTAATTATGTATAATGGAACACTACATTATTCAAGGTTTCCCTTCACATTAAATTACTTAGCAGGACTTACATCCAAAAACCCCTTAATGTCCTTGACATGAAAAAAAAGTGGAAGATTTCTTTTCATATTTTAAACCTTTGGGGAATTCATTAATTTTATATCTTAGATACTTTAAATGTATCATAAAATGACCAATTATTTTGCGAAGCATTTTTTCTAACAGTGAAATAAATGACTAAATTTTAATCTGATTAAAAAAACTCCTTTTAACCCTTATTCAACTTTATTGTTGTTGCTTGTATTAAGTTCCATAATTCTGTGGGATGAGTCCTCACATGCATTAAAATGAAAAAAAAAAGAACCCCTATTTAATGAATAGGAACCATGCTTGATCTGCCAGGGCTCCATCCTTGGCCCCTTACTCTTTAGCATATATACAACATGCTGCCACTGGATCATATCATAAACAGGTTTAGTACAGTTTCGCACATTTTTCAATAAGAAATTGTGACTCAAAATGCTCAACCAAACAGTTGAGGGGGACATTAAAGGGTTAACCCTCAGAGAGTGAGAGTCACGGAGGGATCCTCTGTGATCTGACTTGTCTGAATCGAGGCATTGTAGCATTAAAACAAAGCCGCTTGTAGGAATGATGTCATCTTGAGCTGAAAGCAGTGATGACACTATGAAACACCATCAGGTTTGTTTAAGTGATGATAGACAAATTAAAAGCGCTGTAAAAGAAAGATAAGAAAAAAGTATGGGCATCTTTAAATTCCAAAGCATGTTGCTGCAATTTTTTTTCAGGTTTTGAGGCCCAAGTCATACGTCTACATTTCGATGTCAACACATTATAATTTATCTTTCTTGTTCCAACACTAAACGTTTTTAGTTTTATGGACTTAATGGACTGTGCCTATACAAAAACCAGCCCAACCACTCAAAGCACTGTACAATAAGCCAGCGTTCCAACCACACTCACACAGAACCCCTGATGTTCCAATAAGTGGTCAACTGCTATAATTCTGCGCTACAGCAGCCCTAAGAATTGTAAGCATTACCTTTTGTCAAAATGACAAAGAAAAGCAGTTAAATAATGTATTTATTTTAAAAACGAGATGAACAGTTCTCTGTTGCAGAAAAAAAAAAGGCATGTTTCCAAGAAAAAGATTGCGACAGCAACATACGATGTATGTTGTTGATGTATGTTTGTTATTGTCAGCTGCTGCCGTCAGAACAGCAGCTGATGGATTACCATTAAACAGTTATCCATCAGGCTCTGTTCTGGTGAAGGGCAGTCCAAAACAAAAAAACACAGTGCTAAGACTACCAGAGACTATGCCTAAGGATTTATCCCAAAACAAGACCCCAATCCCCTTTGTGGAAAGTCAATCCTCCTGACTGAACTCCTCAAATTAAATGTCAAGTTATGCCCACAGTGTTTTTCATAAAGAAGCTCCCTGAAGTGAGTCAAAAGACAAACCTTAGTGTTCAATTCAGATTTTTTTGCTCAGATCAGTTTTGGTTATTTTGATGGTTAACATTCAAGTAGATGTCAACTAAAATGGCGTGCGTGCACACATTGATAAACATTTTTACAGGCATTATTTCTATTTATGAGACAATTTATAGTACGGAAACCTAAATGGACATGCCGGTAGTGAATATATCAATGAGATTTGGCTCTGGAGGAAAATAAATTAACTGAGAACACACAACAAGACCTGCGATTCAGGACATGGTCTGACCCATTCATTCAGCCATAGGGGTGGCTTTAACTCAGTGGGTAAAGCAGTCGTCCCTGAACCTGGAGACCAGGTTTCAAGCCCAGCACCTGACAAAATGCCACAGGTCCTTGAGCAAGACCCTGAAAACTCAGCTCCCAAGGAGCTTCAAAGGCTCCACCCAATGCTCCTTCAGGGATGGGTTAGAGATACATTTCACAAAGTTATACTGTGTAACATGCGATACATAAGCAAAAGGTTATTATTATTATTGACCCTTGTCAATGTCACTCAGATCCTTAACAAACCCATTTCCCTGTATAACTCAAAACATCAACTTCAGGACAAAATGTTCCCTAGCAACCAATCCCTCCCACTGACAGGGGACATTGTCACAGATTAATCTAACTTCCAGTGGTTATAATTTAGTGGCTGATCTCTAGAACAGCAGGTTTTGTTGGGTTTTCCCTTCCTAAATGATCAAAGGATGGACACTAATGAACCGGTAACAATGTCGCCTGTCAAATGGTTATAGTCTTATGACTGATCTGTATATGAAATTGACTCGATTTTGATTTGAAATCATTAGATTTTCATAATCATGAAAGAAATAAATAAAAGGGTTGAGCTACATTAAAGGCACCCCCCGTGATTTCAAGCACCCAGGGAATTATTTATTCATTTCTTGGAGTATCAATATTTACTCAATAATATAATTAGAAGCCTGGTCAATGGGCAAACCAGACCAAAACAACATCCACACAGTAGATAAAGATTAGATAAGTAATGTCAAGCGTAGGAGAATGTTTTAGTGACACGTCTCTGTAAGCCTTGGTTTTTGTGTAGGTGTCAGCGAGCCAAGTATCTCTTCACTTGAAGCTGGATCACACATATTGATCGGCTTATCCAAGGAGGCCTAGTGTGTGTGATTCCGTGTGTGTTTGTGTGTGTGTGTGTGTGTGTGTGTGGACATTAAGTCATGTACACTCCTCACTCTCTGTACAAGTAGCAGGCCCACAGCAGAGTAGAGCATTGTAGGAGCTGCTAATCCAAATGCTTCAGCACATATTGGAGATGACCCACAGTTAAGCAGCTCATTTCTCACCCACTTTCTAGGCACATTGCACCCACTATTGTGAAAAAGAATAAGTGACTGTGGGCTTTTTAATCGCATTTAAGCTCCCGTGATGAACCTTCAAGGATCCCTTCCAATGTTGATTTATGCAAAGCCACTGTGAAAAAGTCAGCTAAATCCTGACTGATGAATATGCAGTTGTTTTTGTGAGAGGTGAGAAACCCGTTCCTGGGAGCGGTGTCAAGCCTCAGCCACTCTGAGCCACCATAATGGGAGGAGGGTGAGAGGAAAGGCAGATAGACAGAAATTGTTACGGGAAAAACTCTGCAGGGTACGGCGCTTGATGTTCCTGCCTTAGAACTTACTCCGTTTTAAAGAGCGAACAAGGAGTGTGCCTGTGTGTGTTTTCTGTCGGGATTACTTGATTAAACTGGAAGGATGCCCAATAACATCAAGCTGAGCTCGCCTCCTTGAATGTGTTTGCGAGTGTGTTTGTGTGTGTCTGTGTGTGTGTGTGTATGTGTGCTTGCCCAAATTCACTGAGGCTGTATTTGTAGCTTGAGATAAAGATTTATCTGAAGAAATATGAAAAATAAATGAGATTATAATATTGTTATCGCTTCCAGTTTACACTTGTACTTTGTGCACACTCTTCTTATGAAATAGTGGTAGAGTTGATAAAGTTTAATATATGCTGACGGTGCGATGTGTAAAATTTTGGGGTAACACTTAGAATAAATGGAAAATCATATTCATGTGACATTATTATATCTACAGAGGCCGTGGTTTGTACAGTAGCCTATAGGGGGCAGCTGCAGCTCAGGAGGTGGAATGGTCAACCGCCCATGGGAATGTCCGTGGCTCTACCCATAAACTGGAATCCACATGACGTAGGGTCCTTGAGCTGAACCCTAATTTGGCGCCCACTGCTCCTCTGGGAGGGGTTATAACGCAGACGCAATGTTACACTGTGTATAACTGTGTTACGAAACTGTAATAAAGAGTATAAGTGAGCCAACATTCAACAATCAGGGAGGAGACACTAGGAATCAGGATCCACACACACATATAGACAGAGAGAGTAAAGAAGAAAGGAAAAGAGACAAAAATAGGAGACGGGTTGAAAACTGGGTGAAAAAAGGATTCAAAGAAATTAATATAGTAAACTTTCAGAAATTAAACAGGAGACACAGCCTTAACAAACAATACTTTAACTACAAAATAAACAACAGATCAAAGACAGATCCATGAAACACTGCAAAAACTGAAATTACCCAGAGTATTTGTCTAATTTCATAGTGAAAATATCTTATTGCACTTGATTTAATACACAATCACTGAAAAAGGAACATTTCACTGACATATAGGGACTTTTTTAGGCAGTTGAACATCTTGTTAGGTCAAATAATCTTGAAAAAAATCTAACTTAAATAGAAATTTCATTTTAATATGCTTAAATATCACTCTATCATCATATTTCGAAATTGTAATGGTCTAAATCACGAACATTTTTGCTACTTAATAGATATTATGAGGTGGTTCAGGTGATAGGATAGAAAAAAAAAAAAAAACATGCAAAAATACAATAAAGACAAAACAAAGAAAAGTGATATGGAGCGATCCTGCAAGGGACACAAAACTTCCTAATATTAATAAAAAATCTAGTAAAGAATTAGATTTACCAGCTGATTTCAAAATGTATTAAATCCTATCTTAATCCTTCATTCATTCATTCATCATCAACTGTTTATCCTGTTCAGGGTCGCGGGGGGCTGGAGCCTATTCCAGCTGACATCGGGCCGACACCTATAGACATACACTCACTCCAACAAGCTATTTTAGTGTCACCAATTCACCTATATTGCATATTTTTGGACTGTGGGAGGAAGCCGGAGTTCCCGGAGTAAACCCACGCAGACACGGGGAACGGTGCCGCCCTCACCTATTTAAATCTCACTTCTTATTTCAAGAAATCTTGCCAAGCAAATTTTCACTTGCTCTATTGGCTTTGTTTCTTTTTTACTAATAAAAGCTAGAAAAAACTTGTATTGAATTTTTTTTTTAACTTTGTGAAATTTTGTGGTTGGATAAATGGAGGACGAGACATCTTGCTTAAAACAAGAAAAAGCAATACAGTGTGAAACCTTGCCATCAGGGATGAAGGGAATAGATTGATCTGGTGGGTGATAGAGGGGTGGGTGATAGATGGCTGGATAGTGTGGGAGCTCATTGTGGCCATTTTTCACACTGCACTCTTAAGGTGTGAGTGTCCCAGATGGATTGCATCTTGCACTCCTCAGGTAGTTTTAATAGTCACCAATGGCGTTGCCTCAGAGTGAAAAACATTGTGTGACTCTTCTAAATTTAATTTATTCATATAAAGGTGACTAATGTTGCTTTAAACCCAGAAGTGAGTCGTAGTGCATGCAGTGCAGTGAAGGGATTATCAGTGTGGCGCCAAATATTTGCACCTGTTTCTTTGGAAATGTCCTTTACCTCAGAAACAAAGAAAAGCTCCAATATGAGCTACAGATTTGTGGTCAGTGCTGTCAAATAGTGAACCAGAGACCTTTGGGTCTGGTCCTGAAGGCTTGAGGACATCCCAACTACCTTGCTTTGGTGAATTGTCAGTTATGGGATGTCTTATTTAGCACCTCAGCTAGCATTTTAGGCCTTTTCAGTTCACCAGAGGTTATCATTGCTTAATGGCTTAAAGTGAATATGAGAATCATAGTGATGTTTTGCCTCAGCCCTTCGGCCTCCACTTCGTCACTCTGTCCGGGGAGGATGGAATCCCAGGGACTGTAACCCTGACTATGCACAATTCCTGGTGCTGAGTCAGCTCTGACTCGAGTGATCCCAAATCTGACACGATCCAAGATCAAGTTTAGTGAGTTGACTTTTGTTTGTTAATGGACCCAATGCAAGTGAGATCATCTAAAATTAGATTAAACAGATTTATAGTTCTAAATGTATGCTGAGCACAGTGACATATTGGGTAGCTCCTCACAACAAGAAGGTTGTGGGTTCAAATCCACTTGTGTTCTTTGTGTGTTGAGTTTAGATGTTCTCCTCGTGCCTGCGTGGGTTATCTATGTTTAATATGGCTTCCTACAGCAGCCAGGGTGTGTCCGGCCTCCTGCACAATGTCAGCTGGGATAAGCTCCAGCAACCTGCAATGGATATTCACAGAAATGGATGGATATTTTTCAAACCGACATAGAAACAAGTCTCACAAACCCCTTACAATACCCTAAATTACCTGTAGGTGAAGCATACTGCAGTTTGAGAAAGACTGATTTAGATCAGCCACAGATCAACCATCCTCTTCTGCCAATAATGACAAAACATCCAACTAATGTGACATTAGTTGACAAGACTCAGTGTCTATTTTGCTGTATTCAAGATTCCATGATGAAGGCGGAAGGAAGTTCCTCTGTGGTGCTTTTCAAATATAGAGAATGATGCACAGAACCATGCCGTTCCAAATTCTTGATATTATGACCAGATTGCACCAAAGGAAGGTACGCAAATCGCATTTTGTCGGCGCCATCCTTTGGGAACAGAATACTGTAGTGTCCAAGAGAAAATAAAAAGGTGGACAGCCGTCCCTAAATGGACTCCTGGGTTGGTTTGTGTGTGTATTCATTCAGTGGAGATCAAGGCCCGGCCGACGCAGAATGAATGCAGAGAGAGAGAGAAACAAAAATACTGTTTTCATCAGGTACATGCTCCTTCCTTGTCATGTAAAATTCTGTACGAGACGCACTGAGAAGTGTTTGTCTGCCTTGATCTGGATGACTGCGCCGAATACTTAAAGTGGGAGGTTTCGAGGGGAATATGAATGAATAAATAGCGGAAGGATGTGTAATAGTGATACGTTTAGGGCAAATAAAGCAGCATATTCCCACGTGAGATGTAAAGCGGTGAGGCCTGGATGTGATCCCGGGTAGTCACTGACATTACAGCTCCACAGGGGTACATTTTCTACAGCGAACAATTTATTTTCTCTCTTCTTCTTTCTTTTCTTTTTTTAAAGTATTGGAAAAATGTGGATCACCAAGTATGACTGGAACAGCGAAATGGGCCTACTCAGGCTGTGCCTCATCTAGTAAGTGGTAGTTTGCTCAGAGAGAAGTATATATTTTCTCAGGGCAAAAAAAGAGCTTTTTCAATGCCTTTTTTGAGCGCTCAGAGGAAGTCCACTGAGAAGCTGGTAGGTTTTGGAGACGTCCCACATAAGTATTGACGCGAGGAACTTTGAAGGCCATCAAAATGAAAACCTCCTCCTTCAAAATAGATGTTTTTATGTCACTTCAGATGTTGCCTTTAAAATCCAACCCCCCTTATATTTCGGACCATCTTACAAAGAGCAGCTTCTGGTGGCGGATGGGAACCAATGGGTGCAGCAGGGTGACACAGGCTGGAAGTGATTACTGGATGGGCACAGGACCAGTATTACCTGGCGACCTGGAGTCATTTTTAATAATTGAGGAGGATGTCTGTGCTATTAATCCTGTGCAAACGCGCGTGTGATTGTAAAGTAAAAGCTCCACCGAAAATCATCGACCGAGTTTCGCCGAACACAGACGTAATGTGAAATGTTTAATCCTGTGAAAATCCGAATCTGTGAGATTTTGGGGCAAAATCAATTTGTTTGTTTCTATTGCCCCCTTTTTATGCCTATTTCCCCAGTTATGGTGGCCGTGGTGGATGTAATGAAATACAATTTGACAGTAAAATAATAAAGTTTATGGGTCAAAGTATGGATGATGAATGGGATCTGGGTTCCTGTTCCCCTGAATTGTTTTTGAGACAGTCAAAGTCATGTTTTGGCAGGCAATTCAACCTTTCTCGAAACTTTGTCTAACCACCGATTTCGAGCAAAAAGTCTTGATGATTATTTTTCCAGATTGATTGCGCATGGTCTCATTAAATTGCGTTTGGTAGCGTTATGACGCTACGTTCATAACTGACGTTACGAAGAGCCGTTATTCTGGAGGAAACGATGACAGTAATTCAAAAGAAAATACAGACTTTGCTCACTCCGTGCAAATGCACTGCACAAAACAAAAATGTGATGGTGTGATTTCTAAAGCACATGAGGTCTTGAGATGTCATGGTTCTGTTTCATTTTGAAGGTTTAGTTCTGTTTTTTTCATTTCATTATACATTCCTTCTCTACTCAATGTTCTCTACTTCTTCCTCTGGTCTGTGTGTTAGTGTGTGCCTGAATCCTGTTTCCCAGTGTTTCCTCCCTAATACTTAAATGTTGTCACCTGTCCCCAGCCCTCGCCTGTTGCCCATTTGTCTCATTAGTCTTGTATTTCAGTCTGTATCCTTCTCTCCCTTCTGGTAAGATCGTTTGTGTTTCTTGCCCGTGTTTCTTCCCCGTTATATGCCTTGTAAACCTGCCAATGGTCTCGTCCATGTTTGCTCTCCTCCATCTCTTGTCCTGCTCCCTTGTGCACCCTTCGTCCTGCTCCGTAAGTTTTGTTTGCATCATTAGTTTGTACTTTGTCATTATTATTTTGCCACTTCAAGTTTTCATCTGTTTGGCCTTAGTTTGTGAAATAACATTATTTTGCCGCTTATTTTGTAGTTTGTGCTTTTATTAAACTTTATTTCTGAACGTTTACATTTGTGTGTTTGCATTTGGGTCCTTTAAAAAAAAAACAAAAAAAAAACTTAACGATGGATAGATAGATTGATGGATAGGGGTAATTTCAATAAAAAATAGTGTTGCTAGTAAACAGGTGTAGCGCTCATCGTTTATCAGCACTCAATGCAACCTGGTCTTTGAAGATGGGGGTCCAAGCCTTCGTACATTGCGTAATTCGAAGGACAACATCCATGCTTTGAGATAAAGCTATCATATCATCTTAGCTAGGTGCTTTAAATGGCTTTCTATCCCTAAGCAAATTGATTTGTTGCTGTAAAAGAAGAACATTTGCAGGAATGACTACTAGTGATGTTTCTCAGACTCAAAAAGAAGACTGTTGGGGTTCCTAGTTGTCCCACCGGGGGACCCCTCCCATGTTTTTACATCAGTGACTGCGGTAAATCAATGCCTCCGACGTTACCAGAGAAATATTTCTCTACAATCTTCAATAATGACAGCAGCAGAAGTACGGTTCAGACAGATGCACCGCCACTCATAAATGTTTCAGTGAGGCCGGCCAAGGACAGAGACTTCATCTCTGGGGATTGTGTCCTTTTCTCGCAACAGTCGAAAGCAAAAAGCGCCAACTTGATGGGTTCAAACTGCTTCCTGCAGTCTACCCATCTCCCTCTACAAACTCTGTGACCCACTGTACTGACAGACATTTTTCCTTTGACGTCAGAATATATAATCCCTCCTGTTTTTTTTTCTTCTTGATGATATATCCACTAAATTATCACCCGCAGCCATCTGCACAGATGTCACACCATAAACGGAATATCCATTTCTACAACAGCCAGCTCTGTGTTATTCTAAAAAATGCCATGAAACATATGGCCACCATGCACATCCATCCTGCACGTTTGACCTTAAGTCAACCCGTGGCATCTCCCTATTTGCTTCTTTAATTTTCTGACTCGGAAATTTTGGGATGTGACAAAATGATGGCGGTTGTAGCGAAAGCCTTTGAACATGCTATAAGTTACGGGCGGGAGGAGGCCTTTAAACAATAGGCCATTAGCATTTCTTCCCTTTCCCCGCCATCCCTCAGCAGGCGGTGCCGGCCTATAGCTGCCATTCATCACATCTGTACCGCAGAGCAAGAAGGCCCGAGGCTTCTGCTGCTTATAAGGAGATGTATGAATAGAACACGAGCACGGGGGGACGTTAAGATAAAGACTAATATAGCTCAATTCAACTTTGACCATGAAGATAAATGTGTTGAAACAGCCCAGTGACAACCTGACTGATAGCTTTAATAAGAGCAGTGAATAAGCAATCTTTGTCGAGGTTATCTTGGCTTGTATATTTCCATTAACTGCGACTGTAAAGCCACTAAAGGCAGCGCTGTGCCTTCCCTGGGGTGTAAAATCATAAGAGGCTGCTTCAGGCTGCTTGATGCAGATTAAATTGTGTGTTTGCGTCAGAGGGCTGAGTTAAGTTTGAGACTCTGAGACGGAGCTCCAATCTATTAAGGTAGCTCCGGGAAGAGACTAAAAATTAACCTTAATGGACCGTGTTTACGCCGAATACTAACTGGGGGGGTAAGTTCCATTCTGCCCTCACATTGAGAGTTGGGCTATTCTTACTTATTTCACCATGTAGGAGCTAATGTGTGAGAGTCACTGAGCTGACAGACAGCGCCTCCACGGAGTCCGCTCATTCTCTCCTCGCCATCCCTCTTTCCTGCTGAGCAGCTCTCCATAAATGCCAATTAGCCAAAGATTTAAAACCAATTAGAGCTCCTTTGTGCTCAGTACATCTGATTATTAAAAGCCATGTACATCCTCTATGCAATCAGCCTCTGATGCTGAACCGCAGAAACGCTTTCATGTCAACGGGGACACGGCTTCACTGCTTTCTTTCCCCCTCGCCTTCTAAGCTGATAATAATGACATTTACTAAAGGAAATGAGTGGTGTCTTGCTACACTTGCTACACATCTTTATAACAACATTCTCTATTTATTTTAAACCTGTGCATTCATCTCACTAAGGTCCATTGAACAACTAGATGATTTGTGTAAAATTAGAATGCAAATGGAAGGCAATACTGTAGCAGCAGCAGTGATGGCCCGATAAACTACCTTCCGCCCCCAGCTAGAGGCGATATGCATACACCTACGTGACACTTTAGACAACAAATCTGTCATCAATCAAACTTTCAAGCAATAAAGTTTTCAGCAGGGACTGTAGAAGCCAGCCATTAAAAATGAGGGAATCAGCAATTTAAATTGTTTCTCTGTTGATGTGGCCTAAATCTGCTTCAGGGATCCTGCCACCCTCCGTCTGTGGGAGCCTCTCAAATTTGAATCAATAGAGGAATTTATCATGTGAATGAATAATCCATCATTCCCACTGAGGAGCAGCGGAGCCCTTGATCATGCAAGGACATTTTTTGGGGGGAAAGGATCATAATCTATCCCCTGAATATTTTTAAGCACATTATGCATTTGCTCTGCAATTAAGATGAACACTAGAGACGTATCTTTTCATGCATGACAGCTCTGGTTTTGGTAACACTTGATCAAATGCCACTACAAAATAAGAACACTTGATTATACAAAGCAAATGGCATCCCATCATGAAAAATGAATGGCCAATATCTTTGTCCCCTTAGCTGGGCCTGAATAGGAACTTTTTAGCTCTCGGGCTATGATAGTATGTACTGCAGGGTCCTGTCTCTCTCTCTCTCTCTCCTCTCACAGCATTTCCATTCTGGCGAAATAAATTCAACGGAGTCCGTAACGAAATGTGCTGCGACAAATGCTGACTGAGGTTGCCACAAGCAAATTTAGAGAAAGATCACCATTGCATTCCAAACCTCTGTTTTTCCCTTTACTGGCCAGCACACTCTTCCTCCTATGGGAATGAAAATGTAGATTGGACTGAGATGACCCTGCACTGCTCATTTAAAATTCCTGCTATCTTTACTCCTGGACCTCCTGAGGACGAAGGAGCTCAGGGAGAGCATTTCATGGTCGGAATACATTATTTGGCAAAGATTCTTTGATTCAACAAAGATCTCCACCTGAGAGAATTTTGAGTTTGAGAACTCAAAACTGTATTTGACTTGAAGTGCATCAATTAATCTCAAGAGTCATGGTCTGTGGAAAGGTGCGCCTTTTCAGGCAGAAATCATCAGTTCAAATAAATTTAATGAGCTGTGAAACCATGACAACGTAGAGAGGTGCTATTATGAGATTCCTTTTACCCAGGATACACGTTTCACCAGTGGACTTTGGATACTTCAGCATGGTGTATTAAATCCAATATTCTTTCCGTCAAATAGTTTAAAAGAAACATGAGTATAATGTTGTTGGCATGCATACAAGCTGGCTTTAAATGTATCTTTATATTCTGATTAAAATGAGCTTATCCTGTTCAGTTGACATTCATTTTATTTATTTTTTTTCCACTGTGCACAATGCTAGTGTAACCCATGTGAAACATGGGGCCCATAAACCCATGCATTTATTTGATTGTAATTAAACGTTATTCCCATAGGATGGTGCTGTAACACTCACTGGTGACAAAATAGGAAGTGGAACACTGAAGTAGACAGCACTTCCTTTCTAAGTGAAAATGTTACCAATCACTTCCTCTTGCCTTGGAACTTGAACACGAACCCTGACAACTGATGACCAATAATCCTCTGGAGAACATATAAGGCAACAGCAACACACTAATTCAATCACATTCAGCAGGATTACTGCTTATTTCCATTCTGGATAAAGACCATCACTCTTTGACCCTACCCCCGAAAGAACCTTTAACTCTGAACTTTAAGTTTCAGAATTGGACTGGACTTTATTTATTTATGTTTCTTTCAAAAAGCTCATATTGCTTTCTTTAAATATGTTGTAATTTTCAGCACTGTGTAAAAATGTAAATATGTCCATGTTCGAGTTGGCTTGAAGGCAGTAAATAACCATATTCTTCACTTTCAATTACTCTTTTCATGAGCTCCTCAAGGCTCCTCCGGAACCTAGATACATGATGTGTTATTGTCTAAATCTGTTTGTCACTGGTCCAAATCATAAGAAATGCTACACTAGATTGTAATAAAAACAATGAGTTTTGTCTCAGCCAAAGGTTGTAGTAAGTGCACAGAACTGCCTCTGAGGGATAAGGAGGTATGTTGCAGCCAAAATACATCCGTCCATAGACTACAAGAGAATAGCTTTATTGTCATTATACATTTCGGGGTCTAAAAAACAATATATTCTCATTACACGGTTATATGCACATATTTTTATGTGTTCATCATAAAAATTTTTAATTGCATAAAAAAAGGATTGAGTGGCAGTGAAGCACCAGCATCATTGCACTATTGTCCAACATAGCAGCTTAGTAAAGTGCATCACATGAAGTCATAAGGTAATAAAATATTGCACATTATGTTATGGGATGACACTGTCCATGTGGGATATTATAATGTTAATGAAGTTGCTGGGGCGGGGGCAGCAGAGGGGCAATTGTCTGTTCAATTCTCTGATGGCTTTTGGGTAGAAGCTGTCCTTAAGTCTGGAAGAACGAGTTCATAGACAGAGAAAGAACAAAAGATAAATTATTTATTACAATAGACTGTGTCTGATAATGAGTCTATTAGAAAGTATTTGGCGCTCCGACTCTTTGGGGAGTTTGAGATTGAAGGGTCTCTGCTCTGGGCAGTAATATGAAATGCCTCTTATGCATTCTGGGTTTAAATACAGAGCTAGGGCCTTACTGTGTAAGGATAAATATTAGTAAATCATTCATGGTTGATGTGGGTTACCTATTATTACTCAACAGGAATCTCTCTTAGCGTTTGTTCCAAATCACATCATGCCTCATGCTAATCAGACCAACACCACAGCTGTTCAAAATCAGAAACTGGCTTTATTTTTGCTAAAGGGGTTATGCAATTGATTTTAACAGGAGATTACAAATATGCAATCTTGTTGATTGGGCTCTCTAATCATTCTAAAGAGCAGAATTCAAGCAAATATTTCACCATTTAATTTGGACGATTAGCATTCGTTTGAGTACAGCAAATTCATGTGCTTCTAAAAAAGGAAAGTAAAAGAAAATAATAAAATGAAAGAGTCTTTGCGGGGAACTGCTCCCAGCTCTCTGCATATCTGCCTCCCACACAACGCAGAGAATAAAGTACAACACGGAGTGAATTTTTTTCAAAAGACCCAAGAAAAAAGGTTAAGGTGAAAAATGAATACCATCATCTAAAGAAAATAAAAAGTAGCAGAACCATTTAATGTTAAATGTGAAAAATCAGTGAATTTCGTGCTCATTACATGTGCATATTATTTTGAGCTTTTGACTTTCGTATATGTATAAGTTCAAACAAAACAAGCATAGCTTTATGCTGCGATTGAAATTTGTCACTGTTAAATGAAGAGTTGTTTTGGAGTTGCAATCGTATGTAATCCATCTGCACAAAAAACAACAAACATACAAAAAAAAGCAAATATACATGCAGTATTGATGAAATGTCTTGCAATTCCTGCTATATGCTGCAGGGGGCAGTAGCTGGTCAGGGATAAACAGAGCTCAGCCATGTAAAAAATCCACAACACTCCAGCAGAGCTTTGTCACCTGAAGGTAAGAACGGACCCCACGATTCAATCATAACACATTAATTTCCACTGCAAACCAGTTCGCCTGGTCCTGGTCTGCTGTTCTCTCTTGTTTCACATGAAGTTGTCATCATCCCCGTGTGACACACACCAACAGCCCCAGCCCAATGCTTGAACACATGTTCCTGTGTGATTGATTTATTTAGGTTTAATTGGATGGCAGACCTGCAGTGACACCAGAGTTTCATAATATTGTTCAACATTTGAGAAAATTAATTCTAAATTAAATTTCATGCAAAGAAAATTAACTGAGCTCCCACTAGATAGCTGTCAGGGAATGAAAGAACCACTGATTTGGTGAATAATCAACACATGCATAAGAGCCGTGTTTTAAAAGTGCTGTTATTGAGCGGTGTTGCTGTGGAGACAAATTCTGGTGGTGCTCAGGAACAAGAAACTGTGATATTTGCTTCCTCATTCTCTGCTCTTGGAAAGGATCCCTGAATTAAATCTGATTTTCTCCTGAAACTGGTCACACAAATGGTTGATTATGGATGGATAACAATCTCCATTCCTTCTCCAGTTCATTGCCTTCTGTAACAATCTGCACACTTACATCCAGTGATGGGCTAACTAATGAATTGCCCAAAACCTCTGCTGATTAAGCTTGTTAGAGGAGTTCTGCAACTTTGTGACCGATCAAACGGCGTCTGAGTCCCTCAGCTGTCTGTGTGCCTTTGTCTGTAGCTACAGCTGCTTTGGCTTTTTGATGCTTGCTAATTTTTTGTCACCCATGCTTCCCAAAATTTAGGGTTTAATCTTTGTGGCTCCTTTCACACTTGGGATATAAATACAGAATGTCACAGCTGCCTGAAGAAAAATCACATACAGCCATCTGAAAAAGAGTTAGCCATCTTAGAAATTCAATCCCAAAAACAGGTTTCAGATGGACTAGACCCACCCAGACCTGATCACTACCAGCCCTGTTCAATCCCATCATCACTTAGATAGACCAGTTTCAGAAGCTGGAAGCTGACTCCTAAGTCACATTATTGCAAAATCAAAAGGAATTTCAGAAGATATGAGGTGAGAAGGGTTACAGAGCTTTTTGTAAGGCCCTGTGATCCCGCAGATCCACAGTGAGACACATCATCTTCAAATGGAGAACACATGGAACAACAGTAAACCTTCATAGAAGTTCTTATAAGAGCATAGTGAGGGCTCATCGGGAACTCACAAAAGATCCAGAGAAAACATCTGGGTGAATGCAGGTCTCTCTCAATTCAATAAAGGTCCTACTTCATGGTTCCACTATTTCAAAGAAAGTGGTTTAGAATTGCATGATTGCAAAGAGAACACCAGTGGATTCCAGCAACCACGATCGATATTGGGTGGCATGGTGAACAGATAAGGGGCTTATTGAGTGAGATTAGCAAGTAAAGCCGGGTGTACAATGTGCAATATGAGCCGGTTTTGCTCTTGCCAATGAGTTCTCGGGACCGCAGAGCCATCTGTCGGTGTTCGTCCAATGATCGTCCAATGATGTTAGTGTAGTGTACCGAGGGTCGCTCCTGGGCAGTGGGCAGCCATCGGGCTATCAGAAGGTTTTCCGATGTGTCCGAAATTTTTGTTGCCGGACTCAAGCATTCGGCTGACATCAGTGGATTCTTTTCTCACTGCGCCAGTGGTTTGATTATGGCTATTTTAAAGGACTTTGGTACGTAGCCTGAATTTAAAGACAGATTGATGATTTTTAATAGAGAGTTGCTGACTAAGGGTCAACTTTCTTTAAGTAGACTAGTTGGGATTGCGTCTAGGAGACAGGTTGATGTTTTGGATAAGGAAATAAAGGAAGTTAATTGTTTCAGATCAATCGGAATAATGCAGTCTAGATCTGCTCCAGGTCTATCTGTTGAGTCAGGTTGTTAAACCATGGAGCTGCTCTCCTCTGTTTCACACTTTTTTAGGGGGGCGATAGTGTCCAGAGTTAATCTCAGTGAGCTTGCAGCCCTATCGACGAAATAATCAATTTGCCCAGTACTAACATTGGGGTCAGATTCTTTGAGACATGCAACTGAACTCAGGGCTGATGGAATAGATTCTTAAAATTTTGCTACAGCTTCTTCAGATATATTTCTAGTGTAGAAAGATTTTTCTATTGGCGATAGATTTAGCATTGCAAATTCAAAAGTTATCAAACAGTGGTCCGATAGCAGAGGATTCTGTGGATGAACTACTAGTTTTTCAATGTCAATGCCGTAAGTCAGGACTAAATCCAAGGTGTGATTAAAACAGTGAGTGGGCTCATTAACACACTGACTGAGACCAACACAGTCTAATATTAAGTTAAACGCGGCACTGAGACTATCTCTGTCTTTATCTATGTGAATGTTAAAGTCAACTTATATAATTATCTTATCTGTCTTAAGGATTAGGTTTGATAGAAAATCAGAGAACTCATTTAAAAATTCGGAGTATGGGCCAGGAGCCCAATACACTATGACAAATAAGAATGGCGGTTGATGCTTCCAGGTTGGATTTGTAAGATTGAGAGTGAGGCTTTCAAATGAGCTACAGTCAGGTTTGAGTTTAGGATTTAATGGTAAACTGGAGTGAAATAGGCAAATATGGCAATAAGTTCTTTGACAAAATATTATGGAAAACGATCCAAGATGATCAGTATGTAGGCTGAAGGTCAAGTCTAACTGGGTCATGCAGTGAGACAAAGTCAAAGTCTGGACCTGAACCCCATTGAGATGCTGTGGTGGGACCTGAAAAAATCGGTTCATACTCAGAAAACCTCCAATGTGGCTGCTCTAAAGCAGTACTTGTTGGGATCTGGCAGTACACCTTTCTCTCCCTCATGTGTCTATTATCTTCCTCCCCCTCTATATGTGTTGTCTGTCTCTCTTAGTCTGTCAGTTACAGGGCGTGGCTACCTGTCACTCTCTCCTCACCTGACTCCACCTACCATGACATCTTCACACCTGGCTCCAATCTGGTTTATCTTCACACCTGAAGACTGCTGCATTAAACCCCGGCTCTACACTCCATTCTTCGTCAGATCGTCCGTTTATCATAGAGGTAACAAGGTTTTAACTTTCTCGCAATATTTTGAGAAACCCATTTTTGGATGCTGCTCACCTGGTATCTCTTGCCCAGGTTCACCGTTCCAGCTCCTCTGAATAACATGCTGCGCCCTGGAATTAATCCTGTCTGGTCTCCGAAGATTCGGATCTGCCCAGCTGTCTGCCCCACTCCTTCACTAGAGACCTTATTCATTTATGCATTTTGTTTTACTTTACCTGGCTTCCGGGTCTTTTGAGTCCTGCACTTTTGGGTCCAAGAAATAACTGGTTAATAGAATAACCGTTCTGTTAGACACTGATGTCCAATTTTTGGAAGTGTTTGGTTGCAGTTTGTAAAGGTGGGACATCTACATACAAAGATCAGTTAGTTATTGGAAAACGGTTTTGCCTTACTAAATTAGCCATATCTATTATTTGAAGTAGCATTTTGTATTTGCTAGGGCTGCATTTATCTCATGTTAAATTATGTTTAAAGGTCACAGCTAAGAAAGAGAAAATATGAAAATAGAAGAAACTGGGGAGTTTACTATTTTTTCATGCCGCTGCATGTGTTTGACTGTCTTCTTTTTTGGTCGAGTGAAGCCCTACTACACCTACTGAGGTGCAACTTCAGCGCTCATCTTATCAGTCATTTTGCAACCACAGCCCTGCCATCCCATCATGACACCCTCAGTACCGCTCCATGCTTGGCTAGCCCATCGATGCAGAGCTGCCCATGTAGAAAAGTCTCCTGATAGAATGCTCTTGCAGTGTGAGTTCTGATTTATCATCCAATCTCGTGAAAGATGTGCAAACTGCTGTCACAAATACACAAACCCCTGCTTTCCCTCTTCTCCGTGCTACAATTCCAACTCATCTCTTCCTTTACACTAGATCCCATTTGCTTATTCTCTTAAACCCCCATTCTTCTCCTCTCTGTCCCATTTTTCCTTTCAACACACATTATACCCCTCACTGCTACCTGATTAGGAAATCTGATCCCACCATCCTACACATTGTTCCTCTTAAGCATGCATATCTTCCAATAAAATAAAGAGTGCAGACGCTCTGCATAACTTGACACGGACATCGCTGTCTGTCAGATAAGTGCACGCAAGCTGGAATAACTGAACTTATCCTTGTAATTACGCAACGGACGGTAATAATTTACTGTTCGGGAGTAGAGAGCAGGATAGGGGTCAGTGATCTCTGGGCTATCACTACCCTAAGATGAATGAATTACACAGCACTGCGTGAATGGATGGTGGATTTATTCCTTTGCAACATACACAGCAAAAGACTTGAGGAGGGCAGACAGGATACAATTGTTCACTTTTTGGTGTACTTACCCTTCAGCTTATATTTGGAACCAAATTTATTCAACCACTTTCGCATATTAGATTTATGAGCTTAATTTTGATATACTTTAATAAAACAATTACTACAAATAGTTTTTCTGAAAAAATCCCTCTTTTGCTGGCTGATGCACTCCCGTTTTCTGAGAAACATCTCCAATGTTTCGCACAGGCCCTTATGCTTCTATGACCTGCTGCCAACTTCTGACAGAAATCCTGAAGGACATTTGCCAATTGCTAAATAAGGTTAAGTCTTTCACGTCTGTAATACTCCTGGGCTTATGTGCTCCAAACAGTCATCTTCAAATCCCAGCAAAGAATTCAGGCGACTTTGACGGCACTCCAGAATGTTACAGGACTTCCTCTGAAACCAAACCAAGTTGGATTTTGAGGTAGGCGTGGAATCACTGTCTGTTTGTAATATCCGATAATGCCCAAGCTTCATCTTCCTCACAGATGTAATTCACAGATGTATTTCTTTAAATCACAACCATAAGTAAAAACATGACTTTTCCAGAGAGATGAGGCTGTAAATTACGTCAATTTGTACATAAACCAATCACGGATTGATGAAGCCAACAGAACCACATCATCGCAAACAACACAGATACAATTTCAATTCGGAGACAAGTTACAACTTTGAGTCCAACCCTCACTGAAAATGTGTTTGACTATATGCTAAGGATACAGACACAACTCTAACTTTGGTTATACAGGGACTGGATGGCCTGTAGCGATAGTCCTGTTGCCTCTTACTTTCGCAGTTCCCCCCATAGGACTCCCCAGGGGACATGGTCATGGCCTTCTACAAATCCACAAAACATATGCAGACTGCATGGGCAAATTCCCATGACTTGTATGAATAAAAAGTCAGTCCACTGTTCCAGGACCAGGACGATCCGTTCAAAACTTCTGTCAAAATAAATTTTGACATTCTGATGGAAAATACCAAATTATAAAAACTTGCTCAATTGACATGACCTGCGCCATTTATCTTGAAAAAAATGTTTCCATGATGAACAGAGAATCACAGTTTAACAAAATCTGGCAGCCGTTCGTCATTCACAAGAGAGATACCAACAGAAAAAAGTCATTTTATATCTAACTAAGTACATATTTTTTACTGCTATCTTTGTTCGTCTTCCCATTACAAACTTACTTGTTATATACTTTGCACTGAGCTAAGAGGATGGGAGAATGTGTTAGTCTAGTGTTTAGTTTTGTAAGTCTTTTTATGTAACTTATCAGTCTTGTCCTCTTGTCTTTTTGTTCTGGTTCGCTCTCTAATAGAAATACAGATTGTGTATTTACGCCTACATTTCAAGCGTTATTCCCTTAAAACATATTTGAAGAGAAATCTGTTCACAAAGTTTTGATTATCCTGCTTAAACACATATTCAAATAAATAGCACCATCATTTAACCTTCTGCTAACTCTGTTTGGTGGAAGAGAAAATGGCTGTAAATGGCACCAATTTTCACAAGGATCTAACGGTATTGACCCATCAGAATGTTACCTGTGAAAACTTCCACACAAAGTGGTTTTATTCGATTTAGGGCAGGACTGAGAGAGTTAGCTACCTCTTTTGTTTCTGAAAATAATTCCGAACCCAAATAATGTTGATCTTTATTCATGTTGTCCCTTCTTAAAATGCGTTTCTGATTTAGTTCTAGTCATGTGTATTGAGGGCTTTCCGAGAGGAATTGAACAGTGGATGTGGATTTAATG
>VRLP01006249.1:0-29988 GCA_009660295.1 Lophius piscatorius
GTGTGTGTGTGTGTGTGTGTGTGTGTGTGTGTGTGTGTGTGTGTGTGTGTGTGTGTGTGTGTGTGTGTGTGTGTGTGTGTGTGTGTGTGTGTGTGTGTGTGTGCATCCTCTGAAACTCCCACTCTGTTGTCTACTTCTCATTGACCGTCTATGTCAAGAATTAGATGTCTCATGAATACACACACACACACACACACACACACACACGCGCACACACACACACACACCCAGTGATCAAGAGCTCATCAAAGGGTCAACTTGACATTGTTATCCATAAGCTGCTTTAAAGTGAGCCTAAAAGTTTAAATGGTGTGAGTAGAAGATGTTTTTGCTGGGTGGAGAAAGGCTTTGTGTCGTGGGTGGAGGCCGTCACTCATCCCCGCTCCAACTTTTCTGGATTTGAATGGAAGCTAATTGATTTGCTGATGATAGCGGCATCGCTCGTAATAAGACGGAAAGAATAACCTTGTCGTTCTCCGTAGCGGGTCGCTCGGATGAAAATTGGCTTCCTAAGTGGATTGAGCTGGAGGTTGAGGCGGAACCGGAACGGAGCCGGACGAGGTTTCACGCTGCAGCGATGATCTTTGATAAACTTGATGCTGATGCCCAGGTTATTGCTGGAAATTGTTGATTCTAAACAAATGAAAGTGATTGAATGAGAGGAAATGTAATATCAGCCATGATTCGTGAAGGAGAACATCTCTCTCTCTGCCCGTCTCTGTTCTGCTGCAGGATTCACATCATTTTATCTCTCTGTTAAATCCTAATTTTATGGCTGATTTTTCAGCTCGTTCTGAATTTAGAATTATTTTTCATTATTAAATAAACTGATTGTGTGCGGTTGATAAAGTATTTCTCATTTGATATTCTTGTTGTGTACTTGAAGACATCCAGCTTTTTAAAGATATGTATTTGTCACAAATAATATTTGAATAATTTATCAGATTAAAGTGATCATATTGATCTCCAGCCGAGTAAAGAGGACAGTGTATTTTATTTTATTTGTTGTTGTTGTGGTTGGACATCCTGCGCTGGTTGCATGATTGGTGTTTTTGATCCCCGTCAGCTGTTTCAGGACGAGAGCAGCACATGAACTTTAACCTTTCCGTCAGACTAACCTTTGCCCTCTCTCGTGGCTCGCTAAAATGAATCCCCAGTTTATGTGAGTCGTTAGGACGATATAAATCCAGATATGACCAACTGTAATCAGCGTCTGGAGACCATAATCCAGCTTAGAAATGACTTTTAGTGGCTCTAAGGCGCCCGCTGCAGCGACTCTGCCTGGACTTCAGGCTCACCGTGACATCATGAGATGAAACCAGCACCAACATCGGGCTGACGGACCTCCACGGTCTCAAATCTCTCCTCTATCTAACATTATCAGATCAGTTATCTTGAACCTGGGATCGGTGGGTGAATGAAGCTGGGGGGAGTGGGGTTCTGTCAGTGAGGTCATGCAAACACTGCTGGAAGTCTCTCAATGATTTCCCCTGCAGATCTGACACCCGGACCATCACGCCTGTTTCTGACACTCCTCCAACAGAGTGTTTCGTCTCTGCTCCGGGATGGAGCACTCTTCGCCATGGCAACCACTAATGCAGTGGCTGCAGGGACGGCGCCTCTGTTGCTGGAATAATGTGGGCTTCACTGGAAGCGGCTGAAATGTCATCCCGGCTCTTGATTGAAACCAGGAAGCAGCGCTTTGATGTGGGCTGTGGTCAGCTCTAAGAGGCGCTGGCTCTGCTGTGGAAATGAGGTTCTGTAATTGTTTAGCATCCTCTCTGCCCAATGCTTGTAGACAACAAAAGACTCAACATGGCTTCCTGCGTCGCGTCAGCGCTCTGCCGTAGAGCAGCGCCCCGCCACTATTGTCAAGTGTCTCCTCCATATTGTTTCTTGTAGCGGTTTATAGCGGTCGAACCTGCTAATCTGGGTTAGGGTTAGCACTTTGAGATTTGATCCAAATGTAAAGTGCATTATAAATTAAATGTATTATTATTATTATTATTATTATTATTATTATTATCTGCTCCCTGGAGTCTCCTCTCACCTTCTACTGCTGTGATGTTCTTCATCCGCTCCTTCACGACACAATTAGTGACAGGCCGGTCGAGACTTTCTCCTCAACGGACCTCCTGCTCCATAATCCTCTAGATTCACCGCCGCCTTGCGACCCGTGGTTTAAATGATGCAATGTTTGCATGTTGCTGGGAAAAACGTCTCTTCTGCCTGACAGTCAGGCTAACAAACGGATATTTGAGTGAAAACTTCGGCTCAGTCGGTATATTTTAAACACGTGGCATAGATTATTTCATGTTCTCTCATTTCAGAGGAAATATGACTTCATGTCATCAATCCTGTAGATGTTCGCTTACACGTGCAAGAAATGAAGGACTAGTAGGAGATTCAAGTGTTGTTCAACATTTACAATTGGGAAGAAGTAGTAGATAAGATGAGACCAGATGAGATGATACAAGATTAGACGAGATAAAAAGAGACGAGTAGAGACGAAACACCAGAATCTGCATCAGTGAGAAACAACAGTAATAAGAACAAACCATATAAATTGGAGAGAAGAAAAAAAAATAGGAAGAACATAAACAGAGGAGAAGAATTATAAAATATGAACTCTATAAACGAGAGGATCCATCCATCCACTCATCCATCCATCCACTCATCCATCCATCCACTCATCCATCCATCCACTCGTCCATCCATCCACTCATCCATCCACTCATCCATCCATCCACTCATCCATCCATCCACTCATCCATCCACTCATCCATCCATTCATCCATCCATCCACTCATCCATCCATCCACTCATCCGTCCATCCACTCATCCGTCCATCCACTCATCCGTCCATCCACTCATCCATCCACTCATCCATCCATCCACTCATCCGTCCATCCACTCATCCGTCCATCCACTCATCCATCCACTCATCCATCCACTCATCCGTCCATCGTATTGGTATAGAAGGTTTTAAAGGAAACATTGACAGATGGATGTTCATATAAGACATCACATTAAGATCACACTCATAAACACACACCTACACACGAACACATAAACTCATACACACACACACACATAAACAAACACACTCGTATACACACATGAACACACACACACCTATATACACACACACACATACACAAACACTAACCTCCAGGTAACCCCTTGTCTGTGTTCCGGTGTGTTCTGTTGTGTTCTGCTGTGTTCTGCTGTGTTCCGGTATGTTCTGGTGTTTTCTGCTGTGTTCTGCTGTGTTCTGGTGTGTTCTGTTGTGTTCTGGTGTTTTCTGCTGTGTTCTGCTGTGTTCTGGTGTGTTCCGGTGTGTTCTGGTGTTTTCTGCTGTGTTCTGCTGTGTTCTGGTGTTTTCTGCTGTGTTCCTGTGTGTTCTGGTGTTTTCTGCTGTGTTCCGGTGTGTTCTGGTGTTTTCTGCTGTGTTCTGGTGTGTTCTGGTGTGTTCTGGTGTTTTCTGCTGTGTTCTGGTGTTTTCTGCTGTGTTCTGGTGTGTTCTGGTGTTTTCTGCTGTGTTCTGGTGTGTTCTGGTGTTTTCTGCTGTGTTACGGTGTGTTCTGTTGTGTTCTGCTGTGTTCCGGTATGTTCTGGTGTTTTCTGGTGTGTTCTGTTGTGTTCTGGTGTGTTCCGGTGTGTTCTAGTGTTTTCTGCTGTGTTCCGGTGTGTTCCGGTGTTTTCTGCTGTGTTCTGGTGTGTTCCGGTATGTTCTGGTGTGTTCTGGTGTGTTCTGTTGTGTTCTGGTGTTTTCTGCTGTGTTCTGCTGTGTTCCGGTGTGTTCTGTTGTGTTCTGGTGTTTTCTGCTGTGTTCTGCTGTGTTCCGGTGTGTTCTGTTGTGTTCTGGTGTTTTCTGCTGTGTTCCGGTGTGTTCCGGTGTGTTCTGGTGTGTTCTGGTGTTTTCTGCTGTGTTCCGGTGTGTTCCGGTGTTTTCTGCTGTGTTCTGGTGTGTTCTGGTGTGTTCTGGTGTTTTCTGCTGTGTTCCGGTGTGTTCTGGTGTTTTCTGCTGTGTTCCGGTGTGTTCTCTTGTTTTCTGCTGTGTTCTGGTGTGTTCTGGTGTGTTCTGGTGTTTTCTGCTGTGTTCTGGTGGGCTCATTCTCGGGGTAGAGGGAACAGGGACTGAATAAACCTGAGGACCCATCAGGAATATTACCGGTTGTTCTCTTTCTGTATCATGTTTCTGTTTCAAACTAACGTTTAAAAACTGTTTGAATATTCATTCATTCAAACATGGATTTCATGTAAATTTTATCGTTATGGAAGATGAAGGCTTCACCTCATACCAGAACAATTCATTCTCCCTCTCAGCCGATTCCTTAAAGTGCTGACTTGTATTTCTTCTATTTTGTATTTTTCTACTTATAGCAAAATGTTTTTCATTTTATCTATTAAGGAAAGTCTTGAAAGTTTTTTTGTTCATGTAAGGCACATTACAATTGTAATATTCCGTCAGTAAAATGCCTCCATGTTCCAAATGTAGGTGAACGTCTCACGCTGCCATGGAGGAACATGAAGCACCGTCTCCTGTAGGAGGATGGAGAGAAGGATGGGTCACAGTAGAACCGGACCGTCTGTGTTCTTTCAGCACAGCCTGATGGATTAGGAGTTAAATAGCAGTATCTGTCCTGGACCAACTGACCTCAACTTGTCCTGGAGCAGAGAGTCCTGCTGCGAGAAGGTCTGAGGCGGAACCACATCAGTTAAACATCACTTTCTCCTAAAGATGCAAATATTGGGGTTCACACATCCGTCCTCAGGCGGGCGAGTCCAACTCCTAATACTGGTTGAATTCCGTGTTCCAGTAGGTGAGATATCAGCGATTCTATCCGCTCTTAGCCCAATCTAATTCATGGTTTTTTTGAGTAATAAAATATGTTGAGGTTTCTGCCCTCCTCTTTCATTTTGATGTCAAAGTCTTCTAATCCAAAACAGAAAACATGAAATCATTTCAAGGCTTCGAAGCGAGAAAAACAAACAGATAGTGCTCTGAAAAAAAAAGTCATCTGTGCTCAAATATAAGTACGTTGTTCTGCATTGAGTCACTGAAAGGCCAATTACCAAATTTAAGAAAGACTTTTTACAAGTATAGAAAACTCCAAAATGTAAGATTGACATGCTTAAAGAGAATATTTGAGTCTCTTGATTGAGCAGATTTTAACAATCTGCGTCTTCAGCTCAGGGTTCCCGTTCCTACATACATCTGCCTCAATATCTGGAATATCTTACAAAGTGAAAAGTGTTTTTCTTAAAATGAGGTCACTCTGGTAATGTAAAATATGCTAGACAAGATTCTTTTTTTCATTTTAGACCAAAGAAAAGGAACATAAAAACATTTTTTACCTTCCTGAAATTCCCTTTTATGCAGCACAGTTTTCCACATGGGGAAAAAAAACTTTTCCAAAATGTACAGAGGTATTTATTAATCCATCTTTCTGTACATATATACTACACAGATTCACAGGTGATAAATCCAATTCCACCCCGAACTCCCAGCCATCATAAACTGTTAGATATATCAGACTGTCAGCTGAATTGTATTTTTATTCACTAGGAGAATTTAAAAAACCCATTGAGATCAAGGTGAGGACCAATGATCCAGAAGCAGGGCTCTGATCTGAACAGGTATGTAGAAGGTAACATGTATGTAACAGGAAGAATATATGTAACAGGGAACAGATATTTAACAGGGAACAGCTATTTAACAAGCAATAGGTAAACGGTACCTATCCCTTGTTGTATATCAGGGGATGGGTCACATCTCTATCCCCTGATAAAGGGGGATGGGGATGTCAGTATTTGGGATGTCATCAGTATTAGTAACCGGTAACATATATGTAATAGGTAACGTGTATAAAATGTAACAGGTATATAACAGCTAACAGGTATATAACAGGGAACAGGTACTGTGCTCTTAAACATTTCACATGCAGCACTAACTGCAGAGAATCTCATGTCTGACGATGATATAATAGATTCCTAAGAAAGATTTCTTTTTTTTTCAAGATGTCATAAACGCAAACTCATTCAAAGACAGTGTACAAATCAACTTCCCAATCTTTTTAATCACAGAAGGAAATATTGTTGTTAAAACGTTATTGCAACCAAAGTTGAGCTCGGTAACTGCAGCTTTGCACCATCTCCTGAAACTCTCTCAGCACTCTGGTGTTTTTCTTTGAAGAGGACTTTTTTACCTGGTTTACTGAAAGAAGCACTGGCCCGTGTGACAGAAATAACATACAGCTTTGATTAATAATGAATCCCTCACAGAGACATTTCATTTTGAGGAGTGTGAGTAAAGGCATCAGCATTTTGATTTATGACGGGTTAACACAGATCCAGCAGGAAGAAGAAACTTTACGTCATACCTGAGGGAGAAAAGAAGTGGATTACTCTTCTCTGATATTGGTTGTTCTGATTTTTATATTCATTCTAGTTGGTACAAAGTGAGTCTGAGACATTCATTAGGACAACTACTAGTTCTAAACAACTCGTTTTACAAAATACAATACAGGAAGTGATATTAATTGAAATGATCTGTTCCGTCTGGGTGAAGCTATATGACTGACAGAATGCTTTAAGGATTACCATCCAACACAAGCAGCGTTATGTCACAAAATACATGTGCTTGTGCCTTGCTCAGGGGAACGAGTACGACTACCCGCCATTTTTATCTCCCAATCCCTCAGCGATCAACGTTCCGTCTTTCCCAGCAACTGCAACCATATGTTCTGCAAAATAATCGGAATACCTGTCAATCCTCCCGGTGGAACCTTCACCCCCTGGCCCAGTTTGGCTGTCCCAGCATGCCTCTGTGAAATCACATGACTGCATGAACCTCGCCTTTTAGGTTCAAGATTAACTTTATTGTCATTCAGACTTTCCACCAGAGGTCCACTGAACCTGATTACGCTGCATTTGGCTCTTTAACAAAATAATGAAAAACACTGAATCGAAAGGGCAGCGAGATTAATAGATGGAAAATAGAAAGAAATAACCACAGGAATAAAAACTGAAATAAGTGTAAATGGGAAACCATTCAATTGCACATAGTATTAGAGATAATTGCACATGGTATGGTTTTATATGGTTCTTGCACTGAATCACTGCGGACAGTAGATCTCACTGTGGCTGGAAGCCAATCAGAATGCAATCAATCGGCTGTGTCATAACTGTCCTCGCCGGAAATCAGGGACACGGCGTGAGATCAGGGACATGGCGTGAGATCAGGGACACGGCGTGGACCGTCTCCTCTCGCTGGACGGATCGAAATCCAACACTGTAAGAAAAAAAACATGCCGGTTTCCTTTAGTAGACAGAGTAATGCTGAATGCTGTAAACACAGTCACGATGATTTTACTAAGCACAATTGTGTCATTGTAAATCTTTTTACATTTTATATGTGTAATTAAACTTGTTTAATCTGACAAAGTTGCAATTCTTTCGACATTTTATTTTTCATTTTTTCATTTTTCCTTTATTTAACCAGCAAATCTTATTGAGATTAAAAATCTATTTTACAAGAGAGACCCATTTAAAATACATCAAATACAACTTGTGACACAAAACAGTCGCAGGAAAAAAACAACGCCCAGTGGCCTCTCAAGAAAAACAAGTGCATGTCTCCATCAGCCCGGTCTTCCTCGTGCTTTTAGAAACCTCAGGAAATGCAAACCACAGCCATGCTTAGTTTCTAGGAGGGAACACATCCTCCTGCAGGGACGGAACTAGAGGATCTGCTCCTCACATGCTGTAAATAACAGTCAATGAAATGGTCTGCAGGCAGACGACAAGAGAGGATTTTCTGTGGACCACGTTTTTAGCTGGGATGAAGGGACAGTGTGAAGGTGGCACATCACCTGATCTCCACCTTTCATAGCAGATTAGGGACCAGATACGGACTAAAGGACTTGAAATGCATATTTAAAGCTCCTATGCAGCATATTCATTAACTTTCCAATAATGGTACAATAAAAAAGAAACTGAAAGTTAATCAGCAAATCTATGTGATACCGGAAAAAAGAGAATCACATATTTCACTGGAAGGACCTCAGCCGTGGCCGTTGTTGATAATAATTAAATAATATGAACCTAAAACGGCACCAGTGAACCACATCCCTGGAATATTTCCTTACAATGTGAGATTTCATTCATAAACACAGTTAAGTGATCAGCTGGTCACAGGTCAGCCCTGCCTCCTAGAAATACACCTGCTTCCTCACCTGTAGGCCCCTCACACCGTCTGGATAAGCAAAGATGCAGCTGATCAAACTATTATACAAATGTAGCATATGTTAATAATTAATTATTATTATTATTATTTATAAATAATAATTCATTTGATCGTTGAAAAAAAGGCACATCAAACATTGATCACCTGCCAATCTAATATAAATCTCGGATTATTGTTTGCCTCATTATTGTGGAACTTTAAATCATTTGCCCCAAGTCATTATCTAGTTGCTGCTGCTGAAATCAAACCAACTGCGTGTCCTCTCTCTTACGACTTTTCATTCTTGTTATGATTTGACCAGCTGATATGAAGAACTAGTTGAATCTGCCTTGAATCCGCGGGAATGTTTGTTGATTGCGTTGCAGCTGATCGCAGTGGAGAAACTTCATCGTTTCTGCTTTAATTTGGAGAAAAGAGTCGGATTTCCGTTTTCCAGGCGATCGGCACTTCTTTCCTCCGTGTATCCATCCGCCTGCCTCAGCAATGACTTTAACGGCCGGACTTGGGTCGTTAAATGGGCCAGAACTCACAGTTCCGTGATTATGGGCGTTAAAAGTGTGCAGAGAAACACAAACGTGGTCAAACCCAAATTATTTTTTAGAATTTCGTTTCTATTTTCTCCGTTGCTCGGCAGGATCCGTGAGCTGTGGAGTTGTTCTCCGGCCTATAAAGTCCCGCCGCCATCTTACATCCTCCAGTCTCTGGTGTTCCGGTGAGTCACGGCGGGTGACAGAGGAGGGAGAGAGGACTGCCCGCTGCCGCTCCTCACGGTTTAATCCAGATTTGACCGTTTCTAACTGGTCTGAACTCTCCGGGATCCGCGCGGACGGACTCTCTGTGTCGGAACGGTAGGCTTGAGCCGTCGAACTATCGCCTCATTTCCTGTTCGGTTACCGGGCTCTCTCCGTGAACGCTGGCAGGAATGGAGGTTTTGTGTTCGGGGAGCCGCAGCTGGAGAACCTCATCCCGGAGAGTTGGTCCGCCAGCCAGCACCTCACGGGAACCGGTGACTTCTGATTTGGATTGATTCAGGATTTGTTTTAGACGGTAATTTTGATTTAGCAACGGTTAAATGTCACCGGAGGATTTTACGGTTAGGTGTGTTCGATGGATTTCTTTGGCCTCACGGTTATCTTAAGCCCCCAGCTGGACCGGGGCTTAAACGCTGCTATAGTCCTCTCCGGTCTGAACTAGTCGGTTAACGTTAGTCCGGCTGGTCGGTAGCTGGTGGGCTGTCTACATTCCTCTATTGTGACTCACGCAGGCTCGGTTTGCGTTTCACCTCCAACCCGGTTGTTTCTGCTGCTGAAGTTCTGACCAGGCCCGTGGAGACCTGCTTACCGTTATCTCTTGTAAAAAAATAAATTAAAAAAAAGGCCTAATCGGTTAAAAGTTGGAAAACTCTTCCATCTCCGCTAAGTCACAGGAAGTTCACGTTCATGCCGAGGTTCCCAGAGTTTAGCTAGAACTTGTGAAACGCTTGGAGGTTGGAAGTTGGGTGGTCATAATGATGTGGAGTCAAAACTTGGTTCATATTTAGGTGAGTTTCAGGTCAGGAGGACACCTGGAGTTCTGGTTCTGCTGGGAGTTCTGGCTCTCCTGAGTTCTAGTTCTCCTCAGAATTCTTCTGAACAAAGACAGATTCTTTCCTCCACTCTTCTGGAGGAAGACGAGGAGGAGCCTGAGTGAAATCTGAGGAAAAAGTCGGGGGCAGCCAACAGCTGTAGGGGGAGGGGTGTGCAGCAGCACAGCGTCTCAGCTCCTTGCTGATGATCTGCTCCACTCCCTCTGTGGTAAGTGATGGCGGTCAGTAGTGGATGGTCGGTGGCGGTCAGTAGTTGGTGGTCGGTGACGGTCAGTAGTTGGTGGTCGGTGACGGTCAGTAGTTGGTGGTCGGTGGCGGTCAGTAGTTGGTGGTCGGTGGCGGTCAGTAGTTGGTGGTCGGTGGCGGTCAGTAGTTGGTGGTCGGTGACGGTCAGTAGTTGGTGGTCGGTGGCGGTCAGTAGTTGGTGGTCGGTGGCGGTCAGTAGTTGATGGTCGGTGGCGGTCAGTAGTTGGTGGTCGGTGGCGGTCAGTAGTTGGTGGTCAGTAGTTGGTGGTCGGTGGCGGTCAGTAGTTGGTGGTCGGTGACGGTCAGTGGGTGGAGTAATGTTGTTGGTGAGGAGAGGGAGTTGGTCGGACATTGAGAGGTTAAAGGTACGCTCTTCAGCGTCACCATTCAGAACCCAGAGCCATCTCTCCTGAAAGTCTTCATCAGATCGTCGGCTGTGATCTGTGTCCGCTGTTCGATGTTGCATCAGAATTTTATCAACTTTGATGGATGATTTAAATGAATCAACTTGCCTTTTGTGGTTAGGACCCAGGTTTTCTTCTTTCTTTGCTGTTTGTCTCATCCAAATTATTAGTTTGCTGTTTTTTAACACATGGATTATGTTGCCAGAAGAGTTTCAATGTAATAAATGATTTGTTCCTAAAGCATTAGAATTAGAATGGTTTACTGTCCTGAACTTAGCTTCAATAACAAAAACAGGCTGAAAAAAATAATTTGGTTAAAGCTGCTGGAGGAACTTAAAGTCGGTAATATTCTTGTCCCTTAGTTACTTAATATACTTAATATAAAATACAGCCGTTAGACCTGGAGGAGGTGTTACTGTAGAAACACATGTTTCATCAGTAGTTGATGTTTTGATGCCACTAACAGGGCAACCCACTTTTCAAAATATATTCATTTATTTTTACAAGTAAAATTCACATGTCAGATTTCAGTACTGAAGAGAAAAAAGGAGAAAAACTGTCATTTCATCAGAAAAACCTCCTGGTGGAGGTTTGTAGACGAAGGCGTGGGCGGATGAGCATCTGAGCGCGGTAGAGGTTAGAGGTCATCCTCCTGCACGTAGAAAAAGATCAGCATCTCCACTGAGAGTAAAGATTCTTTAGGGTGATATGATGTTTTAGATATTTGTAATGCATGTGAGCCGGACTTTATTTTCTCTCTCACTCTATATGTATATATTTGTATGTATGTGTATATTTGTTTATGTGTATATTTGTATGTGTATGTAAATATATGTTTGTGTGTGTGTATATGTATGTCTGTATGTATGTGTGTGTGTATATGTATGTGTATATATATGTATGTATGTGTATATATATGTATGTATGTGTATATATATGTATGTATGTGTATATATATGTATGTATGTGTATATATATGTATGTATGTGTATATATGTATGTATGTGTATATATGTATGTATGTGTATATATATGTATGTATGTGTATATATATGTATGTATGTGTATATGTATGTATGTGTATATGTATGTATGTATGTGTATATGTATGTATGTATGTGTATATGTATGTATGTATGTGTATATGTATGTATGTGTATGTGTATATGTATGTGTATGTATGTGTATATGTATGTGTATGTATGTATGTGTATGTGTATATGTATGTATGTGTATGTATGTGTATATGTATATATGTGTATATGTATATATATGTGTATATGTATATAAATATATATGTGTATATATATGTGTATATGTATATAAATATATATGTGTATATGTATATAAATATATATATGTGTATATGTATATAAATATATATATGTGTGTGTATATGTATATAAATATATATGTGTATATATATAAATATATATATGTGTGTATATATGTGTATAAATATGTATATGTGTATATGTATATGTATATAAATATATGTATATATATAAATATATATATAGATATATACGTATGTGTATATGTTTGTGTATATATGTATATATATTTGTGTATATGTATGTATGTGTGTATGTTTGTGTATATATGTTTGTGTATATGTATGTATGTGTGTATGTTTGTGTATATATGTATATATGTTTGTGTATATGTATGTATGTGTGTATGTTTGTGTATATATGTATATATATATATATATATGTGTGTGTATGTTTGTATATATATGTATATATATATATATATGTGTGTATATTTGTATGTGTGTATGTTTGTGTATGTATATATGTATATATATATATATATGTGTGTATAGATATGTATGTGTGTATAGATATGTATATATACATTGGGGCGCTTCCTTTTTGCGCCCCAAGACTAGAGCGAAGAACAAATGGATTTCAGGTCCGCCTCCCTCGCTCAGTGAGCGTCACACACTCAGAAGTATCCGATTCGCTCATGTCCGTTTAAGTCTGGAAGGAATCATGTGAGAAAAAGTTAAGTGGGCCAGATACTGCCGTTTGTCAGGCTTTTATATAATTTATCGTTGCTATTTGTTAGTAAAATTACTTTGACTCTTTATAAGTGAAATGTAAATTATTTTTATATGAATATTTTTGGAATATAGAACAAACTAATGGGATTTCCATTCATTTGAATGGGGAAATTCGTATTGGTTTGCGAGCAAGGTCTCGGAATGAATTAAGTTCCACCGGCAGATCTTATTTTATAATGGTTGTAGTTGGCTCCTGGAGGGCTGTGAGGCCGGCTCCTGGAGGGCTGTGAGGCCGGCTCCTGGAGGGCTGTGAGGCCGGCTCCTGGAGGGCTGTGAGGCCGGCACCTGGAGGGCTGTGAGGCCGGCACCTGTGCGAGGCCGTAGCCGTACATATGATGAGGCGGGTCATCTGACATCGTGCCTGAGGACCCTCAGTCGCAGCCAGTTAGCTTCTTCTGCTGGTAGAGCTGTTCAGGGGCTATATCTCCAGCAGACTTTTGTTTTGTCCTATGGGGGTCCAGGTGCTTCGTTCGGCCTGTGAGGGTTGGGAGTTGGACTCATGGTGTGATGGTCCGTCCGTTAGGTAAATATTGAACCGTCAGTCTGAGCATCATGTTTTCTTCACATTTTCGTTTGCTCCGACTGTAAAATACCTGAAGCCTCCAATACCCGTCTGATGGATTCACCCTTCGCCTCAGCCTCCAAAGGCTGCTGCATCCTTCCCGCCTCTCCCGTCTGTCACTCATCAGTCGTCTGTTTTCAGTTCTTTTGTCAGCACCCGACCCAGCTCTAAGGTAGAAACTGGTTCAGATTGCCTTTGACTGACGGCGAGGACCTTTTACTGAGAGGTTTTTGTGTGCGTGTTAACAGTCAGTCTAATTTTAGGGTGGGTCCTTCTCAGCTGAAGACTAGATTGCTGGTTTAGCCATCAGAATTTTCCCAGAACCAGATGTAGAGACCCGCTTTTTCCACTAGTAGAAATAATTGTTCCTTTGATTTAAGGTTTGATGCGTGTGCAGTCCGGTACCGGACATGTGGCTCTCGTTAGGGTCGGACCTGCGTGTGTGTGTTTCTTTCTCCGTCATCTAGCCCTCCTTTTCACTGCAGGTGGAGCAGATCTGAGTCTGAGTCCCTTCTCTTCTGTCATTTAGGTCGGACCTCCATGATTCTAGGTTAAGAAACATTTCTGTTTATAAAATAACATTTTAAGGCTTTGCACCCAGTTTGACTAAAAGGCTCATCTGAATCACCGTGAAGTTGAATTCATTCTTAGGCTCTTATCTGTTGCTCTTGATGCATCTGAACTAAATAAATCCGAGTCACCTGTTGCAACATGAATCCAACACATTTATAAACCTTACTACCACAAGCTCTTTTTCCAAAGAGACTAGTTGATGTGATATTATTTTGTTAGTCAGTGGCTGAAGCTTGTTAGGGCTGGATTAGTGTAGAACACCAGGTTGTCTGAGCAGAAGTCAGCTCGTAGACCCAGGAGGTGTGTCCATGTCGGTTAAACATCAGGTAGGTGGAGCCTTAGGTTTTTTTATAGAAAGTCCTGGTGCTCCTGACCTCGAAAGCTTTGGATCGACCTTCATTGGTAGTTTGGTCTTGTTTTCCTTCAGTGAGCCCTCGACACGTGTCAAACTGGTTTTCCAGGTGTGAGCATGATAGTTTGTTTTCCAGTAAAGTCCATGGAGGAATGACTTTGTTGACAGGATCCCTTCTTGTGTGGACAAACGCCCCGTCATTCAGTGGTTATTTTTTCTCTCGTCCGGCTTCTGAAGTTGCTGCGTTAACATTATCCTCTTTGTCACGAACATGTGTCTGTGTTTCCTGCACGCCACTTTTCTGATGCTATCGTCAGTTTTTGCTCTATTTCCCAGACTGTGGTTCCAGCTTCGAAGTTGGGACAGGTATTTGTATGCCCCCTCCCCTTCCCCCTCTCCACCCGTTGCTCCGCTTCCTCCGTCCCTCCCCACCCAAACAGTGACTTAATGGAGGCTTTGTGCGAGCGGCAGCCGTTTACTCGCCTTGCTCTAGCAGAGGAAGCCGAGAGAGGGAGGAGGCAGGAAAGGAAGGAATGTGGAATGTAGCTAAGGTTTGGACTGGGGGGGGAGGAGACTGGCAGTGCTGGGGTAGATACTGGGAACAGTGGGAGAAGAGATGCCACAGAGACAGTTTGAATCCCTGCTTTCCTCTCCTGTTTCAGATCAGGAAGCTGTCGGCTGCAGTTTGAGGAAGGAACATGGCTTCTCAAGGTGAGTTCATAGTTTTCAAACACAAACTCTTCCCCTCTTTGTTCTCATTAGAGAAAAGGGAATGCGTTATTGATTTCAGGTTGAAACTCGGAGTATACGTGAACTCAAACTTTCAGGTGAAAAGCATCAATGTGGTGCAAAGAGGATAAAGCTATGATGAAGTTTGTGCTCTTTAAAGCATTTGTACTCTAGTAAACAATGTTATCTAATCACCAACACATTGGTTGAATTGATAGTGAGTGTGATTTTTTTTTTGTCATGTCACTATACCTGTGTATGATAGATGAAATGTAACCTAGTTCACAATGGTTAAAAAATAATAGAAAGAATATATACTGGGATAGAGTGAACATTTGAGCCATCATAAAAATGAAGCAAAGCTGGTTATGTTCCCGGAGACCCGGTGTGTTGAACTGGTTTATTTTTTAGAAAATAATACATTAATTCAGGATTCCAATTCTGATTTCCAGTGTGTTTGTCTGCCCCTCATTTGCAACAAACAAATATTTCCCACGTACACGCAGGATCTACCTACCACTCCGACATACTGTCCCTTTCCCTGCTGTTAAAAACCCCCTGCTGCCCCTCCCTCTTAAAACAAAAGCGTTAATTTAACTCCATTATCCTTCCTAATTAATTGTCCAACGTTTCATGATGAACCAACTTTCTCCTCAGAATGCTGAAAATAATCTAACTTTAGAGACTCATAGAGAGGAGGCGGACCGCTGATGTCATAACCTTAGCATTAGCCAACTTAGCTTACGTTAGTCTTCAATATTTACTTGATGTTGATGTCCCACTTGGATAAAGATCAGATTCTGTATGGACCGCTGGATAACTGGAGTCAGTGGATGCTGTAGAATAATTAACGTTACAACAAACAACCCCAGCTCCTCGCTGTGCCTCAGTTTTGGATGCGCTCAGTAGCACTTTGTTGATGAGAGGCTGGAGGGCGTGCCTGTGGAAGGGGGGAGGGGCTGATTGACTCAAGGCTTGTACTATTCAATTCACCCTATCAATCCCCATTGGGAAATTCAAGGAGGGATATTGAAGGATCTGCGGCCCAAAAACACATTGTTAACCATCTTTAATTCATTTTGAGACTGTGGCGGTCCACCACAGTATAACAAATTAGTGGGAAACACTGTTAAAAGCATATTCTGAAAAAATGGGATGAGATCCTGAAACTGGACTTTTTTCATTTGGCTGTTTCTGATTGTAAAGAATAATTTGACCAGCAGTACCAATCCGCACATGTTTCCGGACTTGTGTTTGAGGAGAAATACGATGCTGCAGCCGCGTCCATTAGGCAGCATCCTGGACGTGTGTTTGTATTTCTACAGATCCATATTTTGAAATGATCTCTCTCTGCAGCTGACCTGATGGAGCTAGACATGGCGATGGAGCCAGACCGTAAGGCCGCCGTTAGCCACTGGCAGCAACAGTCCTACCTGGATTCAGGCATCCATTCAGGGGCCACCACCACTGCCCCCTCCCTCAGCGGGAAGGGGAACCCTGAGGACGACGATGTGGACAACCAGGTCCTGTATGAGTGGGAGCAGGGTTTCAATCAGAGCTACTCCCAGGAGCAAGTTCAGGGTGAGTCCATCAGAAATGAACTTCTCTGATCACATCCCCATAGCTGGTATCTCAAACAGGAAACGCTTCTTTCTCATCTAGACATAGATGGTCAGTACGCAATGACGCGGGCTCAGCGGGTGCGTGCAGCCATGTTCCCAGAGACACTTGAGGAGGGCATGCAGATTCCGTCTACACAGTATGATGCAGCAAACCCCACCAACGTTCAAAGGCTGGCAGAGCCCTCGCAAATGCTCAAACACGCTGTGGTCAATCTGATCAACTACCAGGACGACGCTGAGCTGGCAACCAGAGCCATTCCAGAACTCACAAAACTACTAAACGACGAAGACCAGGTGAGAATCGTTGAAGCCTGTCGTTCAGCGTCAGCACTTGGAGCGAGTGTTTATAATTCCATAAGGTTTTGTTTTTTTCGTCCAGGTTGTAGTAAACAAAGCAGCAGTGATGGTCCACCAGCTTTCAAAGAAGGAGGCTTCGCGTCACGCCATCATGCGCTCTCCTCAAATGGTATCCGCCATTGTCAGGACCATGCAGAACACAAATGATGTGGAGACGGCGCGTTGTACCGCTGGAACCCTCCACAATCTGTCCCACCACAGAGAGGGTCTTTTGGCCATCTTCAAGTCTGGAGGGATCCCAGCTCTGGTGAAAATGCTCAGGTGCGTTAGCGGAGCACTGTGTGTCTGTAAATTGACGTTTGATTTGTCCAGTGGGATGACCTAACAAACCTTTGTTGCTTGTGCAGTTCACCTGTGGATTCTGTCCTCTTCTACGCCATCACAACCCTCCACAACCTCCTCTTGCACCAGGAAGGTGCCAAGATGGCAGTGCGTCTAGCTGGGGGTCTGCAGAAAATGGTAGCTCTGCTCAATAAGACCAATGTCAAGTTCCTGGCCATCACCACTGACTGTCTCCAGATACTGGCCTATGGAAACCAGGAGAGCAAGGTGAGGGATCCGGGGTGGGGAGAGTTGACACACGTTGATGGTGCCGATATCTGCTCACACGTTGTTGTCTTCTTTCCTTGTGCAGTTGATCATCCTGGCCAGCGGTGGACCGCAGGCTCTGGTCAACATCATGAGGACATACACCTATGAGAAGCTGCTTTGGACAACGAGCCGTGTTCTCAAAGTTCTTTCTGTGTGCTCCAGTAATAAACCCGCCATTGTGGAAGCTGGTGAGTATGAATCTCAGCGTTTATCCACCAGTCCATCGATAATAAGGACAACTTCAGTGTTCATAACGGTAAATGTTATATTTGACGAAAGCATGAAAACTTCATATTGGTTTCCCTGATTGTTCAGGAGGAATGCAGGCTCTGGGACTCCACCTGACAGACCCCAGCCAGAGACTGGTCCAGAACTGTCTCTGGACGCTCAGGAACCTATCAGATGCTGCTACAAAACAGGTGAGGAGAGCTGAGACCATTGAGGCCTTTGTTCATAACTGCAGGAGTCTACTTCCTCCCTGCCTCCAAACCAAGCGTTGGTTTGGCTCCTGATCCTTAGAAGCAAAGTGATGGTGTTCTGTTCTCCAGGAGGGGATGGAGGGTCTGCTGGGAACTCTGGTACAGCTGCTGGGCAGTGATGACATCAACGTGGTGACCTGTGCTGCTGGAATCCTGTCTAACCTGACCTGTAACAACTACAAGAACAAGATGATGGTCTGCCAGGTGACTAAACGCACGCTGACCCGCTGTGATCTCGTTCATTCAGTCATTTCAATGTCGTGTGAACGGATGAATTCATGACTATGAATATTGCTCTTTTAAGATTGAAGGCTATGATCCGCTCAATAGAACCGAGCCTCTGATGCGTCCATTCGTCTCCTCCGTAGGTGGGAGGCATTGAGGCGTTGGTCCGTACAGTGCTCCGGGCCGGAGACAGAGAAGACATCACAGAACCAGCAATCTGCGCCCTGCGTCACCTCACATCTCGACACCAAGACGCTGAGATGGCCCAGAATGCTGTCAGACTTCATTATGGGCTGCCCGTGGTCGTCAAACTACTGCACCCGCCATCACACTGGCCCCTCATCAAGGTCCGCTCACATCGGTGCCGTCAGCCACATTAGTAGTTGTTGTTGATTTAGTGGATGAAATCAGTTTAGTGGACACCACCAGGATTCTAGTTTAAATCCAGTCTTGATGATGTTGGTTAGTGGTACGGTACGTTCAGAAGGAGTTGTCCCTCTGCTGTTTCAGGTTCGGTCCTGGACACAGGTGTTTCGTTGTGATGGATACAGAATATGAGCCTCTGTACGCATTTGTTCTGAGGGAGGTTCTACCAAAAAAGATGGGCATAGTCAGGCTAATCAACTAATCCTAAATCCTCCAGCAGGAATGATGGCTGCTGGTGATCAGCACTAACGGGTGATTGACAGGTGATGATACCGGTCAGAATAAATCTCCTCCTGTAGGTTTCAGAACGGAGAACTCTGGATATAAATCATCAAGATCGTTGCTGATTGTAAAGATATTTAAATATATTTATTGCACCACTAAGAACTCTGATTCGGCTTCAAGCTTGAAGCCAGGCATTGAATTTTGTCTATGCTGCATTTAGAATGAAGAGAAGCCGCTGCAGTTTAAATTCAACTGGTTTTATAAGCTCGTGTGAAACGCCGCTTCAACGTCCCGTCCCGGTAGCGTCTCGATGGTCCGCTGCGTGGACTTCATCAGAGAAGGAATTACTGACAGGGTGTCCTGATAATTCATTAGAGAGAAACATTATTTTGAAACTCTGGACACAACCTCCCCTGGTCCAGGTCAGGTGTGCAACATAAGTTACATTGTTATCTAGTTAGGTGAAAACCAGTACCTGCACAAGACGGACCCAGAGACTCTCCTGAATTCCGCCAGGAGACAGGATTTGAAGTGAAATGTCCTGTAACAGCTGTTGAACTCAGATGTCATCTTTAAGCTGGGATCTCAGTGAGCTCGATGGTAAGGTTCTAAGTAAACATTAATAACTTCAGTATGTTTGTCCGTCAGGCGACCGTCGGTCTGATCCGTAACCTGGCTCTGTGCCCTGCCAACCACGCCCCTCTGAGGGAGCAGGGCGCCATCCCCAGACTGGTCCAGCTACTGGTCCGAGCTCACCAAGACACCCAGAGACGCACCAGCATGGGAGGAACTCAGCAGCAGTTTGTGGTGAGGCTCACAGCAGCTTGAGACCCGGCCCAGATCGGATCCAGCAAAGACAAGTAACCACGTCTTCTGTCATCAGGAGGGTGTTCGTATGGAGGAGATCGTTGAGGGCTGCACAGGAGCACTTCACATTCTCGCCCGAGATGTCCACAACAGAATAGTGATCAGAGGACTCAACACCATCCCGCTCTTTGTTCAGGTGAGCATCACCACGTCGTCGACATGCGGCCGAATGATTCTCCTCTCTGAGCCGCCGGGACATGGAAAATGAGCGACAGTCCAACAGTGTCTTCGATAGTTTCGAAGAGAAATGTGACTTAATAACTCTTGATCTGTGTTTTTACTCCATGAGTGCCTGGAACCATTCAGGTCATGTAAGTACTGACAGTGAATGCTTCTGTCTTCTCCTGCAGCTGCTGTACTCTCCCATCGAGAACATCCAGCGCGTAGCCGCCGGCGTCCTGTGTGAGCTGGCTCAGGATAAAGAGGCTGCTGAGGCCATCGAAGCAGAGGGCGCCACCGCCCCACTAACGGAGCTACTGCACAGCCGCAATGAAGGCGTGGGTAAGTTAGAAGAACAAGATGTTCAGAGGGGGATGTTCAGGTGTTTAGTCTGTTGTAACTGTGACGATGAAGGCTCCTCGTCTTCTCTCTGGCTGCTTTAACATGATAAACGTGCCGACCTACTTCTTTCCTCAGCCACCTACGCTGCAGCGGTCCTGTTCCGTATGTCAGAGGACAAACCACAAGACTACAAGAAACGCCTCTCTGTAGAACTCACCAGCTCGCTCTTCAGGACGGAACCCATGGCCTGGAACGAGGTGTGAAGCTCAAAACGACTATCGGTACATCATTAACCAAAACACTCAAAGGCTCCCAGAGCGTGGAGACAGTCACTTCATGTGGCATGTAGGTGGAGCTAAAACTAACCTGTTATTGGCATGTAGACGTCTTTCGAGCGAGACTGATGAGACGTGACGTTTGGGACATGTGCGACAACGCATGTTTAAGTTACAACTTGATGTTTCAATCCCAAACTCTCTGCGGCACGACAGAAAGGCTGACCCACCAATGTCCAGAAAACGCTCGGGTTCAGAGAGCCAACCAGATAACCCGTCAATCAAGTCCCTCCTCCAGGAGGAGTTGGATCAACAGTCAATAACAATAAACGTGAACGCTAGAAATTTGCTCACTTCCTGTTGTGGTTCCTTAGAGCCACACCCAACTCTCAGGTCTCACATCTGTACCGGTGTCTGAGGATGTGAAGCCCCTCAGATGTGGTTTAAAACCAGAACAAAGATCTCTTGCAATACAACGGGGTCTCCAGACCTTCAGGCAGAAGTAACTGACCGTGGCAGCAGTGAACCTGTACCAGCCTGCTCATCCTTGTCTCTGTGTTGCTCTGCAGACCGGTGACCTGGGTCTGGACATCGGAGTCCCGGGAGAGCCTCTAGGATACAGACCAGAAGGTAAGGAACCTCCTGGAGGCTTAAAGAGAAACCCCTGAGGGAAGTGTGATGTCAGAATGTTGGACTGCAGCAGAACCGATCTGGCTCCTCTGCCTTAGCGACAGTGAGGTGACTGGGCTCCGTGTGTTGGTTGGGATCCAGAAGCAGAGTTTTGGGCGGACCTGATGGGCTGTCAATTAACACTATCTGCTCTGTTGGAAAAAAAATCCTGCTGAGAGTTCTGGAGGGTATTTCAGAAAGCATTTAGTGCAGTTTAAACTCTGCCCATTTCAGGTTCAACAAAGCCAAACCTCTGGCTTTGTTGAACCTGAACCGAGGGAAACTGGGTTGTCATTCCTGAGATGAGAGGAACACAGGCATTGTTAATCCTGAGATGAGGGAAACTCCAGTTTTGTTAAACCTGAGATGAGAGAAAGTCTGGGTTTTACGTTCCAGAAAGTTAAACTTTAAGTCAGTTACCATGGTAACTTTCTCTGTGAAGCTAATCTGAGTTCTTGCAGGTTTTCGTCTACAAAGCCAGAGTTTGTACCTGACTCCTGCTCCTCCTGAGCCTGAAGCAAAGCTGTCAGACGTGACGTGTCCATCAATCATCTGTCAGGAGAGGACTGAGACCAGAATTGAACCTGCTCTCATTCCAGGATCTATCAGGACGTTATCCAGCCGTTCCTCTCCAACGTCTCACACATCCAGACAGGAGCTTCTTCTCCAACATGGCTGAATATTCAAAATTAAACTTGCGTAACAAAATACTGATATTATAAAAGTGTTTCACACCAAAATCAGGTTTAATCATCAACCGGTCTGCCAGCCATCAAGTTTATTCAGGGAGGGGGTGGCGGTAGTCCAAGTGAGATATTCCAAACGTCCCTCTTTTCAGCAAACCCCTCCGATTTCCCGGGGGGGCGGGTGGGATTCTGAAGCGTTCCCAAATAAAATCTGAGTCCTTCAGTGAGTATTCTGGTACTGCCCAGGATCTGTATTTAGTGTCCATAAATGAAGATAAACACCTGTTCATCATTCCAGCAGAACATTCAGAGAAGATGCAGTGAAACTAGGAGAAACGTTCACTCAGGCAGCAGTTTTCTCTTTTCATCTGAATATCTGCCGGTGGGCGCGTTAGAACTTCCTGCTCAGATGGCGAGAAGTACGGCGACCAGAGCGTCCCACTGGTGAATCAGTCTCTGAGCTCCACTGATGATGGCTCCTGATCGTCCTCCTGCACCAATTTAACTCAGTTCAGATTAGATTCAATCTTCTCATCTCAGGCTTGATCAAGCTCAGGGATAACTCAGTTTGTTAAACCTGCTTTCTGAAATACTCACCAGAAAACAGCTGGTCTAGCTGTTAGGACCTTCATGGAGATGTGGTGTTTTCATTGACACTGCTGTTCACTCCTCCACATGTCCTGGTTGGACTCAGTGGAGACATGTGGATCTGTGTCCGACCAGTAGAGGTTTTTGCTGCGTTGCTGTGACCTTTGACATTACTACTGTGTGAGCGCTTGGTTTGTTAACCTGCTTTTAACAGCTGCTCTGCTTCCACTGCCTCTCCTCCTACCACTCCTCCCTGCCCCAGACCCTAGCTACCGCTCCTTTCACTCGGGGGGTTATGGAGGGGACTCGATGGGTATGGAGCCCATGATGGACCATGATCTGGGTGGCCACCACCCTGTCCAGGACTATCCCCCTGTAGAGGGGCTGCCTGACCTGGGACACACCCAAGAACTGATAGAGGGTCTGCCACCGGGTGACTCCAACCAACTGGCCTGGTTTGATACCGACCTGTAAATACCAACCAACTTTCCCCCACACTCTCTACTAGGTAAGACCCCGTCACACGGCGGGGGGTTCGTGATTTTGCTCACTCTGGCTGCTGCATGTTCAGACTGGTCTGAGGAGTGGGACGTTATCTGGTGATTAATGCTTGTGATCTGAACCCGCCCCCTCTCCTCCCACTGCAGCTGTATCATGTGATCTGGATGAACCTGCATCGTGATTGGCCCACATGGAGGAGGCAGGGTTTCAGAAAGTGCCTGAAGACGACTCAACAACAGCGAGCAGAGTTTCCTGTCTATGGGAACTCCATTGGGACAAAGTGGATTGAAATGCGGTTCCGGTCTCAAACAAACGGAGGGAAGACTCAGATTTTAATCTCAAAGTCGATTTTTGAAAAACTCTGTTCTGTATTTTTCATTTCCTCATGTCTGTAATGGTACAAACTGATTTTAGATTGTTTTGTTTTTCATCATTTCTGATCCTCATCTCTTTTTTTTTTTGCTGTGTTTTAAGCCTCTGGTAGTGTTGATGCTCCATCCAAGTCAAGACTGATGACATTTTAACGCTGTCCAACGCTAAAGCTGATCCCTTGACTCCTATTCTGACGATTAAAGTGTAACATTGTGTAGCTTTTGTATAAAAACACCTGAATTGGAAATCACGGTCCGAATACCAGGCTATTTTCTTGCTTTAAAGTTGGACACCGATGTGTCTCTGCTGTTCCAAAGGGGGTGGCGCTGACCTGGCTGGATAGGTGTGGCTGTTGGAGGTTGGGGTGGGGGGACTAACTGCTCTGCTGTTACAAGGAGTGGTTGGAGCTGGTTGCTGTAGCCTGCTGTGTTCTGAAACAATAAAATGGACTGTCATTTCAACCTGGACGCCTCAAAGTCTCATTCAGACGATTTCCGTGGGGGGGTGGGGAAAACACCTTCAGCACACAGCTATGTGGTTTCTAATCAGGTGTATAAATAAATGAACACCCCAAAGCCGCGGTTCTGATGGATCCTGGGGGCCAAACCCCCATAGAGGTTATGTGGCATCGCGCTACCTAGAAGCACTCTGCCTGGTGTCTTACGGTAATAAGGAAAAGGGGATGAGGGAGTGAGACGCCTGGTTTTACGAGTCACCATAAAGCTAAGGACTTAAACTAGTGTCCACTTCCACAGGATGCCTCTTCTCATGGCAGCTCTGGATCTTCTGTAAGATCTGCGTGATGAGAACCTGTAATGTACATCTAGCAGCCTGCTGGAGGTGGCGGCCTGTGAATATTGATAGAGCACATGAGAGACCAAACATGTCCAACAACATCCAAACCCACCTCCCCCTTAGCTCTCCTTTATCTCACCAGTAGACACATCTCATGTCTACCCATGATGAGGCCCACCACCACCATTTTCTTAGTGAGCCCATAGAAATGTGTTAGCGTTATTTTGGATGGACGGATTCTATGGGACCAGCGTTATCCAAAAGTAGAATTCAAATTCATTTACAGAAACTTCTAAAGCTAAAAGTCACATTTAAAGGTTACAGGGGAAACGTGAGAGACTCTCAGGACCGACCCAGAGACCACCAACCTTCAAAGTTCTGAAACGTGCTTCTGGTTTTGTGGATGGACAGCTTTTAGGATCTCAGCCAGACGTGGACCCGCACCGACATGACAGCTGGGACAAAGACAAGAGCGTGACGGTGATGTCAACCTGGAGGCAGTGGCGTCCACATGACTTCCTCAGCCGAACATCGGATTAAAGCGAGTGGCTTTAATATAGTCTCTAGTCCCATCGAACGACAGGAAACCGGATCCTTTGGGGCCCGGTTTAACTAATACCGTCACTGGTTCTGTTTACTGGCGGAAACTGATGATCTGCTGTGGCGACCCTGAGAGAAGTAGAAGAGAAATCTTTAAAACCCTCATAATGAATTGACCCTGATCAGCCATAAAATTATAACTACTGACAGCCAAAAGCTGGATAGCCAAGTCAATTGTATTAATATAGGACCTTAATGCACTTTGGGTTACAATGGAACCACCACAGTTCCTCTTGAAATCCTCAAGATCCTGATCATCAGGCCTTTGACCTAATCTGTGGACAACTGCACCATTGGAAGCACAGATTCCTGATTGGACGTCAATCCTAACGCACACATCTCAAACATATCTGTCCCTCAGTGGTCACGCAGGAAACGCAGACACTGGTGAGTCCAGTTTGTGCTCTTTGGCTTCTTGTTGTCCAAACAGCGCTTCAAAGGCTCCGCCCACTGCTCCCTCAGGGAGGGGTCAAATGCAGAGAAATAATTTCACTATGTTGTACTGTGTATGGCTGTATGTGATCAATAAAGGATTTCTTCTTCTTGTTACGTTTGGCCATGTTTCTCTCAGTCTCCCTCTGGGCTGGCCCCTCCCCCCGCCTACCTGCTGCAGCAGCTGGAGAGAAAACTGCTGCCTGAGTGAATGTATCTGCTGGTTTGAGTGCGTCCTGTCTGTTCCACCAACTTTTCACCACAACATTCAGACACATGTGACCCTTTGATTTGTCACAAGTTACTGCAACAAAATTTAGTTTGGTCAAAGGAGCCCGAATAGAAGTATTTACTGAAGATACTGAACAGGTGTTTATCTTCATTTATGGACACTAAGCGCACATGAGAATAAAATACAGGTCCAGGGCTAATCCTGGGCAGTACCAGAATACTCACTGAAGGAATCAGATTTTATTTGGGAACGCTTCAAAATCCCACCCGCCCCCCGGGAAATCGGAGAGGTTTGCTGAAAAGAGGGACGTTTGGAATATCTCGCTTGGACTACCGCCACCGTGACCCCCTCCCTGAATAAACTTGATGGCTGGCAGACCGGTTGAGGCTGAGTTTCCCTCATGTCAGGTTTAACTAACTCAGAAGTTCCCTCCTCTCAGATTAAATAAAGCCAGTGCTGCCCTCATCTCAGGTTTAATACTGCCAGAGTTTTATTCATCTCAGGATTTCGACTAAACCTGCTTCCTGAAATACCCCCCATCAACCCCCCACCAACAACAGGAATGAAAAACAAGGAGCACTGCAGCAGAACCTGAATCAAACACAACCGGCATGAAAAGCTCTGAACAATCACAGACGCTCGGTCGACGTCGGTCATATCAGATCTGAGAAGAGGAAATAAACACTTCAAATAAAGAATGGAGCTTCTGCTGTACGTCTACGATGTGGACAGGAAGTGTGTGTTAGAGTGTGTAAGTGTGTGTCAGTGAGTGATTGAGTGTGTGTGTGTGTGTGTGTAAAAGAGTTTGTGTGTCAGTGAGTGTGTGTGCGTGTGTAAAAGAGTTTGTGTGTCAGTGAGTGTGTGTGCGTGTGTAAAAGAGTTTGTGTGTCAGTGAGTGTGTGTGAGTGAGTGTTTGTGCGTGTGTGTGGCAGTGAGTGTGTGCACACCTGTATCCTTACATCTTTCTGAGGACCCTTTGTCCTTTGAGGTTTTGTTGCCGTAGAGACCATGATGCTTCATTTGATCTCTATGAGACCAACAACATGACACTCTCACATTCACACACACTCTCTCTCTCTCTCTGACACACACTCTCTCTCACACTGACTGTTAGGTCAATAATGGAGGTGTGTTGTCCTGCTAGAATCCCTCCCTGCTTCTTCTCCTCCCATCTTCATCTCTTCTGTTTTCTCTCGCTCTGCCTTTAGGCTGTTTTGTTATTTTGACCGTATTTGCAACAAGTTTTTTGATTTTCCCTTTTTTTTTTACCAAGTTTCTTGATGGTGGCCTTTGTGACACGGACATGGTGTAAGAATGGGTCCGGTACCACTCAACAGCACGCACACACACACACACACACACACACACACACACACACACACACACACGGTCCCTCCCGTCTATCAGGTAGATAGCTGTCGTTAGACATGGAGACAGGTCGCTCCCGTTAGTCAGGCCGCTAAAGGGTGAGATGTAATTCTATTATTCCCACGTGTCACGGGAATAATCCCACATCTGTTCGGACACGCTTCCTCTCAACTCGATGTCTCCGCACACACTTAGAACACCTGCTCCACACAAGGTGTGTGTGTGTGCGCGTCAGTTTGGTGAACCTTTTCTCTCTGATCTCTGGTGACATCATCACCTCTAAGTCAACGGGCATGCCTGTTGCTAGGCAACAGGGTTAGGAGGAGAAACAGACACCTCCTACACCCGCTAACCTTATAAACACACACACTTCCCTGTGTGTGTGTGTGTGTGTGTGTGTGTGTGTGTGTGTGTGCCTGTATCTCTCTTACTGCTGCATACTTGTTTCAATCAATCAATCAAATTTTATTTATATAGATCATTTACAACAACTGTTGTCTCAAATCTAGACCAAACCTTTTATTTAATTATCCTACAGAGACCCAACAGATTCCTTCGGGAGCGGCAGCTGAAGACAGAGGCTATAAACGTAACAACAACAAACACAGAGACACATGATGTTTGTGAATTGAAATATCCTGAAGAAGTAATGTCAGCATTACTTCTTCAGGATAACCACTCTGTCACCAAGAAGAGATGGAGCTCAGCATGTGAGACTCCATCAACGCTGAAACAGCCAAAGCTTGCAGAGAAGAACCAAGATCCACATGGCTCATCGTGTAGATATCCTCTACCAGCACCAGTATGATTGACTAAACCTCAACCATAGGGGGGTGCAACTGTTCACCAAAGACACAGCTTTAGGTCCCAACACATCAGCATCTCACCCCAGGAACAGACGCTTGACCAACCACCGTAACCTCCTCAGGAGTTACAACACACCGGATCTGAACCCAACCCAGATAAGAGATGTTATCACATTACTCTGCAGTAAAATAATGAACTAATGAAATGTAGGACAACCAACACCCAATCATCACTGAACAATAATTTTCACTACTTTGTGTTTATTTGGTTTTTAAATTGGATATTTTTTAGTGGAACGCTATTCTTTTTATGAAACGAAAATAACATCTTTCTCAATAAGTAATTAGAACATTCAGGGCTTAACCTCTAAATTTTTAGTTTGAAATCAGCAAACCATTCATTCATAAAAAGTATTAGAAAATATTGATCTAATAATTTTGAATGAAAGCTGTAATCAAAATCACATCCAATCTAACTGTCCAAAAAACCAAATAGAACTTATTGTAGCCTCTGTAAAAATCAACCATGTTGAAAACGGCAGAGATTCAAGTTGTCTACTTCTATGGAACAAAGGAGAATATAAGATAATATCTCACCAGTTAAAAGGGAAAAAAACATGTTTGGATTCAAATTGATTCAACTACTGATTAATTCAAGATCCACACAGAGACGTTTAGGATCCGTCTGGATTTGTGGGGAACTCAATGCTAGAACCGGCAGAGATTCAGACTTCCTTGACTTTGAAGGACACAAAGTCAAGGATTCAGACAATCCCCTTTGTACCACACTTGCATAAATACACAAAGTTACGACGGTTTGGTAAACCAAACAGACAAACAGGTACTTCAGATGTGTAAAAGACTGGGTCTGTAGATGTTAACGACAGATCCACAGGAGACTCCCCGGGCCGACTCACTCACCGCTGTGCTAGCTAGCTTATGACATTATTGATATTCAACGTCGATACATAAATGCATTTCTAGTATCGCCTCAACTGCCTTTATGAGACCACAGCCAAATTACCTTCTTTCTGAAAAAGTCATCATCAACCACTGTCCATCCGAAACCTGGAGCTGGGGCGGTTTTGCTGCCGGGGATTGAAGAGAGCTCTGCTGCTTTTACAGCTGCGCTAGACTGTGACCAAATTCTCACCATGCTGGATCGTTTTCTGAACACCCAGTATCAGCGTGATGAGGAAAACATCAATGTAGCCACGCATCACTTAAAGACTATATTATCCCATTGGCATAAGAGGCTTGTGGACAAAGAATGCGCTTTATCCTTTCTAAGAGAGAAAAAACCTTCAGCACAAAAAAGATATCAATTATTTCAGCATAATCAACAGAGCATCTGGCAGAAGACAGAAGCAGGGCCGACTACAGCCTAAAATGATCCAATCCTACAATTATCTTTTGGCTTAAACTATTCAGCAATATCATTCAGCCCATCCTGTTGTATGGAAGTGAAGTGTGGGGGCCTCTAATTTACCAGTGGTACACCTCATAGCACACAACACCCACAGAAGTATCTCAGCTTCAATTCTGTAAGGAAGTTCTCCAGCTCCACAGAAACTGTCCAAACCATGTGCGTGGAGCTGGGAATCTTCCCTCTCTCTCCACAACAGAAAAAGAGTCATGAATTTACAGGCTCACTTGGCACAAGCTGAAGCCCATTATATCACCACAGAGCCTCTCTCGGTACCGGCTCGACCTGAAGACAGATCCTCTGAGAAACATCAGGGAAACCTGCCATCTCAAAGCCCAAGACATCCATCGTCTCTCCATATACATATACACACACATATATATATATATATACCTCCTATATAATTGTGCATTATTATACTTTGGCAATAACGGTTGTTCTCAATTCATGCCAATAAATCTTATTTGAATTTAATTAAAGAGAGAGGGAGAGAAAGAAGCCCAGTGCATCATGGGCGATCCTCTATCAGTCTCAACCTTTAGCAGCATAGCTAAGATCTAGCTTTGACGAGCCTTAATTATAAGCGTCATCATAAATTAAGGTTTTAAGCCTACTTTTAAATGTAGAGAGGGTCTCTGCCCCCTGAACCCAGATAGGGAGATGGTTCCACAGGAGAGGAGCCTGATAGCTGAAGGTTCTGGCTCCATTCTACTTCTGGAGACTCTTGGACTACCAGTAACCCTGCATGCTGGGAGCGCAGAGTTCTGATTGGACAATATGGAACTATGAGCTCCTTCAGATACGTTGGTTCTGACCGTTAAGGGTTTTGTACGTGAGCAGAAGGATTTTGAATTCGATTCTAGATTTTACCGGGAGCCAATGAAGGGAAGTTAATACGGGAGAGATAAGTTCTCTCAACCTGGTTCTGGTTCTGGTCAGCACCCGTGCAGCAGCGTTCTGGATCAGCTGGAGGGTCTTCAGAGACTTATTGGGACTACCTGCTAGTAGGACATTACAGTAATCCAGCCTGGAAGTAACAAATACATGAACCAACTTTTCTGCATCTTTTTGTGACAGAATGTTCTTTATTTTATAAATATTACACAGATGAAAAAAGGCAGTCCTAGAAATCTGTTTTATGTGGGGGTCAAAGGTCATATCCTGATCAAAGATAA
>VRLP01006250.1:0-29980 GCA_009660295.1 Lophius piscatorius
ATTAAAATAGCCTCGGTTTTGGAGCTGTTCAACTGGAGAAAGTTGTTTTTCATCCACACCTTTATCTCCTCCAGACAAGCGCGGAGAGTTGACAGGGGAGATGATGATGACGTTGAGGATGGAGAGGCTGCGGAGGAACATGTGTCAGTTTTTATGTAGATTTGAGTGTCATCAGCGTAACAATGGAATGAGAGTCCATATCGACTGATGACACGGCCAAGGGGGAGCATGTATAGTATGAAGAGAATGGGGCCAAGGACTGATCCCTGGGGGACCCCACAGGTGACGGTGTGTGTCCGGGACTTTGAACTTCCAAGGGAAGTTATATACATATATACACACATATATACATATACATACATATATACATATAAACATACATATACATATAAACATACATACATATATATATATATACACACATACATACATACACATACATAGATATATACACACACACATACATAAACATAGATATATATAGATATATACACACATACATACATACACATACATATGTATGTGTATGTATGTATGTATATATACATATATACACATATATATATATATATATATATATACACATATATATACACATATATACACACACATACATATATACACAAATATATATACATATATACATATATACACACACACATATATATACACATATATACACATATATATACATATATACATACACATACATATATACATATACATACATACATACACACATACATATTTTAGCACTTTGAGATTTGATCCAATGTAAAGTGCATTATAAATTAAATGTATTATTTATTATTATTATTATTATACATATATACATATAAACATACATATATATACATATATACATATAAACATACATACATATACATATACCTATACATACATATACATAGATATATACACACATACACATACATATATAGATATATACACACATACATACATACACATACATAGATATATACACACATACATACACATACATATATATATATATACACACATACATATATATATATATACATATATATACATATATATATATATGTATATATATAAATATAGTAAAATATGTTGTAAAATACTGGTTCACTCCAGAATCATTTGTCTCAATGTATATTTATTTTGGTTGTGTTAGAAACTTAAAAGTTAGTATTCTAAACGGCTAATAATGTTAACAAACGTCCAAGGTATGCATAAATTATCCAATTGTGCAATGCATTTATGATGGCAAAATAATCTATATCTTTGACAAAAGAATGTAGAGGTGTGTGAAAGAAAAGTGCACTTTTGTTTAGATTTTATATCAACATGAAAATGTGTCTAGAAAGATTAACAATCTAGTATTAAAAAATGCTGATTATGTGTTGTTAGGTGCCAGTGTGCAGTATTTTTAAATAAACACATTTGCGAGAGACGATGTGATGATAACAGGATTCATACTGCTACTGATGCCCGGTACCTGTAACATTAACTTCACCTGTCAGTGGTTATAATGCTATTTAATAGGTGTTTATTATGAGTACAATTTGCTAAATTAACAATCAGATTAATTGTCAGTAAATAACACTTCCATAAATCAATCACATGCAGTGAAAAATAAAAGAAGCCTGCTCCCAAACTGGCATTACAAAGCAACCAAAAAAAGGATTCACAAAGAGTTAGGGTACTGTTTGCCATGGGTGACCAACAGTACACAACTCATAGGTAGGAGGGGAGAGTGTTAAGCCCACAACTGGTGTAAGATCCAATTCATCCTCTGTAACTCCAGGTGGAGGAGTGAAATGAAATCGCTGAAGGAGGGAGGTGAAGAAGAGAAAGAGTTCCATTCTGGCCAGAATCTCACCAAGACACACCCTACGACCTGAAAGAAGAAAGATTTGCAACAAACTAATCATGGTTGGATTCACAGGGAGAAATCCAGTCATTATCTTTCAAATTAATACCAATCTCATGTACATGCAGAAAAGGGCAAAACGGCATCTCTTCTGATCAATTTACCCTCCTTATCCAGGAAGTGTGAAGGGTTAAAAGTGTGTGGACTCTCCCACTCACTCTCATCACACAGAACAGATGTAAGAAGAGGAATAACAGTAGTCCCCTGTAGACAAAGGAGCAACAACAGATTTAATGTAGAAAATATTGGAACCAAAGCACTTCTTTCAATATCCCAATGGTCAAAATGAGATGACAAGATAGCTGGATCAGGGCCCTTTTAAAGCTGCAGATCTTATAGAGTGTGTCCAGAGTTCAGTACCAAACAAAAGTGTCAAACCTGTGACATGGGTCACGGGCAATCGAGGCTCATTGGTGCGCGTGGGTAGCAAAGGCGATCCTTAGTTTTACAATCCCACAAAAATACTACTGTACCTTAAACTGCTGACAAATTTACTACTGGTTAGAGCACACAGTGCTGGCTACAAATGGAGCTGTGGAGTCCTGGATTTGACAGATCATAATTGTTTTGGTGACAAAAAAGGGGCATACACAATATTAGGTAAGTCGTTACACTGTTATGGCTGTTTTGTGTACAGGCTAAAAATAAATATATTCATTGGACTGCCATGGGAAACTGACCTTTTTGATGAAGTAACCCTGGAAGGTGACATCCTTGCTGGACCTGTGAGGAATAGCCAATGGGGCAATGTTGGCCAGTCTTTGTGACTCATGAATAACAGCATCAGTGTATGGCAGGTGCTTCCTGTCTTCTATTCGGATTTGCCGACCTCAAACCACCCTGCTCAGCTCCAACTTGACCTTGACTAAATTCATGTGAAATATGTGCTACTTTAAACCGACATCCTTGTGAGATTTACTTCATGAAACAAGCCTGACTATATTTTTTCACCTTGAATGTGAGGGTATTTGGCCATGAAAAGTAGACACCACCGTAGTGAATTCGCTGTGGTTTCAGTTCCAGCAGCAAACAGATTCATCAAAGTATATAACAGGTTATCATCATGATATTGAGAGTCTTTGATTCAAGAGTCCTGGTATAAAGTACAAAAATGGGGTAAAATACTTTTACAGTACTACTATTTTTGTGATGTGATGGATTTGTTTGATCAAACTTAGAGAAGATTCTACGGAGTTGTAACGCCTCACCTCCATTTTTAGCTTATGCACCAGGAATGCATCAACAAAGCATCTGTACATGTTGGGATACAGAGTCTCCCTCAGATCTTCTATTAGACGTTTGTGTTCCTTTTTATTTTCCTCCACATTCTTTATCATTACCTTCTAGTTCTTCAGAAAACGACCCAGCCAGGGTAGCAAATCATATATCCGTCATAGAGCAATGCAAACAGATTTTGATTATTTAAGCAATTAACTTAACAATTAAGAGAGCCATGATGTCTGGACTCACTGCCACATTTTCTTTCAAATATAAGTCTTCAGCAAATGAAAAGCAATAATGATAAAATTAGGATTAAGATAGAGAAAATAGACTGGATAATTGGCATGTGTTATAAACGGATGAGGAAGAGACGGTATAAACTAGGGGTACTCAAATACAAATCTTTAAGGTCCACAAAAAAAAATTTTAACGAGTGAAAGGTCCATTTATTATAGTCCGTCAAGCCACAAGCCGTAAATAATGTTATATTCAAAGCAAAATGTCCTTTTCATTCAAAACAATTCATTGTGTGGAAGAACAATAATAGTAATAATAATAATAATAATAATAATAATAATAATAATAATAATAATAAAGGAAAGTATGATAACAAGCTAAGGGATCCAAAGTAATTAGAAAATGAGGGACCATTGGATCAAAAAAAAAATCACATGCACAACTCTGTGCTACCTGACTGGAAGCGGATCTCATGATCTCGATCCACCATAGCTTGGAAGACAGGATCTGTGTATTCAAACCTTCTCCCAAATACGAGAACCGATATTATATTTGAAATGGCATACGTCGTCATTTGGGTGTTGTCAAAGGATTTACCTAAGAAAAAAAAAAGATGGAAAAAAGGTTGAGGCAAAGTGGATATCATTTCAGTGCAGATATTATTACCTTTGTATTGTTTAAAACATTTAATGAGGCTGTGACATTCCTCAATGATTTTCTCTTCAGTAATGCCCTTGCCCCATCCCAAAATCCCTCAGTGTAGATAGAGCAAAACGCCTCATTTCTTTCCATGTGTTGCCATTGGAAAATATTATTCCTGAAAACAAAAGGGGTTGTCTTATGTATTTACATTTGGATTGTAACCAAAGCAAGTAACTACAAAAATCTTCAAATATTTTCTTACCTTGTCCTGTATTTAATTCATGTAATAAAGGAGTGACATCTCTTTCTCCAATGACTTTACCATGATAGACCAGAGCCTGTTTGACAGCATTATAACCTGCAAGCACGACCACCTTCTTTGAGCCAAAGTAGACCGTGAACACTGGTCCATACTGCTTAGACAGCTGGAAAGATGGAGGCACGTCGATCAGAGACTCACTGCCCTCAATGAGAAATGCAATCTACGCAACTGTACTGAAAGCATATTTGAATATTCAAGTGATTCACCCAACAACTCTAAGATGAGATTGTCTTCTATCCCAACAGGCTATTCCCAACAGTGGTGCTTCAACCCTCTAGAATGCCATCTGGCTTCATCAAAAGTATTCTGATCTTGCTGAAATCATAAAATGAATTAAAACTTCCAAAAATAATAATTTTGCAACATTACATGAAAAGGCAGCTAATTTCTGCCATCCTACATACATGCCCCAACGTATGACTCACCTTCGACTACATACATAGCCTACTACAGTGTAGTTTCTCTTTTTCTATTTCCATTACAAGAGTCTTACAAATGGTAGCTGAGCAGCAAACAAAGTAAGACAAAGCAGAAACAATGTGATGACAGCTGTGGGTCACATAATTCAATCTCCACTGATGATCCGTCATGTCCTCTCCCAATGTTCGTAGTATGTGCTGTGAAACTATTAAACCAAGCAATGGCTGTGGGGAAACTTGAGAAACAACAAAACCTTTATCTCTTTTTTCTTCTTTTGGCTCTTCCCTTTTGGTGTCGCAACGGTGGAGCATGTGTGTCCATCCGTGGTTACAGTCTGCTGGCAAACAGAACCAGTGAAGGTATTTATTAACCTGTGCCCCAGAACAACCGGTTGGGTAATCAGTTCTATGTTGTGCATACTGATTTGGCACGTTTTACACTGGATGCCCTTCCTGACCAAACCCTCTCTCATTTATAGGCCAGGGACCGACACCGGAAGTACACTGATTTTGTGACACAATTATAAACCATACTTAATAAATTTAAGCATACCATTGTATAGGTTCTTTTTTTCATCACCTCCATTACCTGATTTTTCCATTTTAACTAGACCTATGCTGTCATCCCCGACAGCAAGGATATATTCCTGAAAAGTCCCTGATCTCCTGCCTTGTATAAGCAACCCCCCTGATCGAACTCCTCAAAATAAATGTGTAGTTGTTTTATGTAAAGTCGGAAACACAGTGTTTTATGTGAAGAAAGCTTCTCCTGTGTGGAAAAAAATGAACCTTTAGAGTCAAATAAATACTATGTACAGAATAGATTTCCTTGAGTTGATTCATATGCACCAAAGTTGGAAAAAAACAGTTTGGAGGTTTTGGCTGAAAATTTTAAATTGTTATGTTATTGTGTTATTTGTAAAAAGTCTCCCCCTGGTGAGTAATATCCTTCATGTTAACGCGATAACTCAAAAACTATTCAATGGATAATTTTCAATTTCATACCCTCATAGAAATTGGTGTGAGGAAGAACTGGAGAAATTTGGGTAATGGTCTGAAAAGTTGCTGAAAATTTGTTAGTGTTAGTGAAAATTTAGACTAAATGGGACCAACGATTGAGAAATTCTGGGCTCAACCCAGTGTTAGAAATATAAAACTGACCTTTCCTAGAATCAATCCAGTTCTTCCTCGTGCTAAGGTCTACATGTGTATAAAATTGTAATATATGGAAGCTCCCTCTAGTGAGTAAAATATGAACTACTAGAGTAAAATACAGTATTTGCAAGGTGGATTTCCTTGAGTCGATTCATATGCACCAAATTTGCACTAAATCCGACCAAAGGTTGAGAAACTACGGCCTGATGCTTTGGGAAAAAGCTCCACCTAGTAACAGAAATATGAAACCAAACTTTTCCCAAAACACTCCAGTTCTTCCTCATACTTAGGTCTATGTTGGTTTAAAATTTGAAAATGATCCATAAAAAACATTTGAGTTATTGCCTTAACATGAAGGAACTGCAGATGGCGAAAGGTCATCAACAACGCTGCTGCCCCAGATCATTTGTGTTAACGCGATAACTCAAAAACTCTTTAATAGATCATTTTCAATTTCATACCCACAAAGACATTGATGTGAGGAAGAACTGGAGAGATTTGGGTATTTGAGCTTTATTTTGTAAGGTTTTCAGCCATTATTTCTCAATGGGTCCGATTTAGTCCAAATTTGGTGATTGTGAATCGACTTCAGGAGATCAATCTAGAATACATTGTGATTTATTTTAATAGTTTATGTTTTACAGACTAGGTTTACAAAAATATAGTTTTTAGGACATAACTAATTGTTGGTCTCATTTAGTCTAAGTTTGGTGGTATATAAATCTATAAATATTGTAAACATCATATTTTATTTTAAAAGTTCACATTTTACTCACTAGTGGAGGTTTTTCTTTTTCTTTTTTTTTTTTATTGCAGACATAGCTCGAAGACTATTTCATATCGTATTTCACGTAATTTTCCCCATAGAATTTAGTGCAAGGAACAAGTGGATTGATTTTTTTCGGAAAAATCCTTTTATATTTCTGACACTAGGAGGAGCTTAACCTCCAAAACTTTTTGGGCCTTCATTTCTCAACCATGGATCAAATTTCCCCCAAATTTTGTGGATATGAATCGGATAGAGGAGATCTATCTTGTTTATATAAGAATTTAGCCAGACTCATAATTCATATTTTACTTTCTTCTGGGAGTTTTCTTCTTTTTTTTTTTTTTACAAAAAATGTGGAAATAACTGCAGAGGTGGGGTTCAATCAGGGGATTACTTGTAAAACAAAGGGGATTTGTGACTTTTCAGGGATTTCCCCTCGCCGTTTGGGACATTAGCATAGGTATAGTTTATATATGTTATAGTATCAACTGTTTCCGTTTTGCCCTGTCCTCTGCATCTACCTCTGTCACACCAACCAACTGCATGTCCTCTCTCACCACATCCTGAAATCTCCTGTTTGGTCTTCCCCTTTTTGTCCTAACTGGCAGCTCCATCTGAAGCACCCTTCTACCATAAATCCACTATTCTTCCTTTTAGCGTGTCAAAACCATCTCAATCTGGCCTCTCTTACTTTGTCTTCAAGACGCCTAACTTGGACTGTCCCTCTGATGTGCTCGTTTCCAATCCTGTCTGTCCTCATCCCTCTTAATCTTCAACTTCCACCTCTGACTCCTGTCTTTTGGGCAGGGCCACCATCTCTAAACCATATAGCAGAGCTGGTCTCACTACCATCAACAATTCCTCCCTCGGCACTCCGTCGTACGCTTTCTTTAAATGTACGAGGACACAATGCAACTCCTTATGGCCTTCTCTAAACTTCCGCATCAGCACTCTCAAAACCAACATCACATCTGTATTGCTCTTTCTTGGCATGAAACGAAATTGCAGCTCACTATCGTCACCTTTTCTCTTCACATAGCTTCCATGACTCTTTCCCAGACCTTCATTGTCGGGCTCATCAGCTTTATAACTCTTTAGCCGCTACAGCTCTGCACACCTCACCCTTGTTCTTGAAAAGCAGCACTAGTACACTTTTACTCCATTCCTCAGGCATCCTCTGAGTCTCAAAGATAGTGTTAAACAATTATGTTAGTTACTAAAAACATTTTTGAGAATGCTGTTATTAGCAAGGTAAATCAATGTTATAAGACAGAGAACGTATTTCTTACATTTACAAGAGGGCTGTTTAGATCCCTGAGATCCATCTGAAGCAAGTTACCATGCAGGGGAGAGGTTTAGGACCTTGGGGCGCTCTTCTCTTTTTTGTTGTGTTCTGAAGCTTGGGCAAAAAGCGCCAGAACAAGCAGGACCACAATGGCCACCAGCAGGGAGACGGAGGTGGAGGACTGGAAAAGATCCTCAACCATGATCCGACTGTCACCTGGAAGCTGATTTCAGTAAGAAACTCAAACCCTCCCACTGAACACTTGTGTAATGAATGTATTCCACGCACGATCTGATATCACTGAGTGTTGTTCCTGGATCAAAAATAACGTGTTTGTCCTGGATTCACATTACGACAAATCCAATCAGCAGTACTTCTAGATTGTGATGTCAGAGAACGCCGTGCAGATAACTGCATGTGAGACAAAAAGTCCTGCCCATGTCAAAGCCATTCAAGCAGGAATTGCTCATTTCAGCATTTATAACGTGGAAAAGGAAGATTTGCTTGGAGCACATTTTTGGGGTTTGGGAATTACTATATATAAATGTATATGCTATATATAAATGTCTCTGTTGGCTCTAGTTAGTGGGAATAAATTGTTTGAAAAGTAGCGAAGGTGAAAAGTACATCCAAATACATACAATGCAGTTGAATTGGTGACTTTAGGTGTGAATGTGAGCTTTGTGAAATTTTCTTGGTCCGTTTTTTGGGAAATTATTCTTCTGATTCCAGCAAAATTCTTTTTAATGGTAGTAGGCAATGTGACTGATGTGATGTACTACTGATGTACTTAACGGCAAGTTTTCTGGCCTGAGTATTTGTTATGAAAGACAAAAGGATGATTGGGATTGCTGCTGTGTCTAGCTTGATCATCAAGGTGTCGATATGTTTGATGTTATGAAATTGAGATTCAACATGGCCATATAGACTGGGTGAAGAAGATTGTCTTCTGGGTAATAATGGAAGGCTACTTTATTATTGTGTACAGATAGACCAAATGAAGACATATCTTTCATTAAACAGGGCTTGTGCTATATGTGGCAAGGTGGGTTGTGCTATGGAAGGAATCACCACCAGAATCTAACCAACCAACAACACCACCACCACCTGAGGACTTCCACCCCAGTTAATGTTTTATTTCTACTTCAACAAACACCCAAGTTATACAGGTTCACTAACTGAAGCAAGACAGAGACATGGTTCCAAAATAAATTTATTGATGGATAATTTAGGATTGGAAGTGCATGTAAAGAGGATGGTTAGAAATGTAGATGTTTAATCAAATTGCAATAGAAAATGTAGAAACATTGTATTACAATATCTTTATTAATCAGATAAATTCTTTTTAAACAAATACACTCCCAGTTATTGCTTAAATTATCGAAGGGAGAAAAAAAAAAAGGGGGGGGGGGGGGGGGGGGGGGTAGAGGCCAGCTGTGGAGAGACAGTCTAACTAAGGGTGTGTTCCAGGGGTGCACCAACATACCCACCGCATGTGCCCACTTCAATCGATAGTCCCTGCAAACCGGTTCACTGCAAATCGTGTGACCGTGCTGTTATCACTACAATCTGTGAAGGGAACCACACTAATGTGCTTAGCCTCCACCACAAGCTGGCTACTAGCTCCATTTGAAAGCAAAATAACAATTTAATGAAATCAAAACAATAAACCACTTAGTTAACTAAAATACAAGCAAACCAAACAGGGAGAGTGCCACCGGGGGGCACTAACAGAGATGCAAAAATATTATTAAAATCTAAAAACAACTAAACTAAGGCAAAACAGCAGCTGACCACATACAATTCAGAACGAATACTACATATTAATGACAAGTTTAAAACAGTGATCAATGTGTGATAACATTTACATCAGGTAGTTATCATACCTACTTGTTGCTAGTTAAGTTAGTCATACCTTCGCTCAACTGTACTCAGTAGGCTAAGGGAGACGTCATCACACCACTCCAGGCAGGGGAGCTTGGAATCCCTTTCAGCCAGGCAGACACCAATCATGCAAACAGGAGACTGCTGCAAAATATGCAAGTCAGTAATTTGAAAACACCTTGAAAGCATATACAGACGTTTAACACAATCACCCATGTGGCAACCGACAGGCAAAGACAAAGCAAAAAGGTAGCCATGATGACACAAGTTCTTTAAATAAGCCCAGCTAACGAGGGGGTTTGGTCTGGGAGGAGCTACTTTGGTCTTACGGAGGTGTGTTCAAAAGCCAACAGAGTGCAAGGCTTAACGCCTGCAGGCCTTCACACATCACTACATATAGATTGTCAGAAACAGAAGGGGACAAGTATTGTTTTGTGAGATTAACCAAGAAACTTCAACCTGAAGTTTGTATGCTGTTGTTCAACTGTGATGCCTCCTCATTAGCTCAGTGAGGCTAATTGTCTGACTAACACGTGAAACAGACTATTCAGCTAAACCAGCGAACCAAGTAGCTTGTCCTGGATTGTTGACAACAAACCGTCTACCAGATAGTGTTATGACTGAGTTTTATTTGGAATATCTTTAAGTTTACCGGCTCAGAAACTTTAAAAGGGTGTACATTGTGGCCAATTGGACTTATAAAATAGAAAATAACTATTGAACAGTGTTGTGACTGTAAAGTGTTTTATTTTTGTGAAGAAAGTATATACGGTAATAGTTGTGTGACACTTAATTCTGTTTCCCTTTATTTTATTGTATTAAAAGGGGAACTATTTTCAGTTTAAAGTGATTCTCAGTGTAATCATTAAGTGTAAGAGTCCACATCCTAATTCAGATGTGTATATCAGTCATTCATGTTTGATAATAAGAAAAAGTTTTGAGGTTGCTATCTAGGACCAAGTTAATAGAAATGAATAGATGTTTATTGTACGAGAGTACACAGGACGAAGAACTCGGTGCCAAACCACAACCTGTTGCAACCTTTCTTGTCTCATAAATCGATTGTCAATTCTGCTTTGCTTTGCTTTTTTGTTTTGAAGAATGTCCAGATTGCTCAGATGGAGATTTGAAAAACAGAGTGATGTTGCACACCGGGGCCTCATGTAGACGGTGTGATTGCACCAGTGACGGCTGGTGTGTCAACAAAATGAACCAAGTCATATGTCAGCTGTGGGCAGAAGTTCCGTTAATATATGTAACTGGATGGAGAGATAGCGACCGTACAATAGAGAACTTTTTTCCAGCTTACTAACAGTAGGCATGAAATGGGTTAGGATGCTCTCAATGGACCAGCGATAGACTGGATATACTGAAGCATCTGCTGGAACAGGTTAGCTCTTTTACAAAAAGCACTGCAAATACACAGTTTTGTTGCTTAGGCACAGTGTTGTGGCTGGACTTCACAGGCCTGTAACTGCGACTTAAAGAATCCAATGCCAGATATCAGGTGAAATTAAAACTAACCAAGGCATTAAATAAAGGGCACCTTCCTTAAAGAGATCACGCTTGCCGTGTTTAATTTCCTTTCATGGAAGTCGGACTTCCTAGTTCCAATTCAGAAGTTTCAACTGGAATGCCCTGTCAAGTCAGAGAGGCCTGACCATTTCCAACTTCATATCTAAAATAACTGCCCATGGTGTGAACAGTAAGTACAAGCTCCAGCTAAATATATATATATTTATAGATAGATAGATAGTCTATATTACTCCTACCATGTTGAGTAAAAGTTGGATCTGATCGGAAAAGCAAGACTTTGAGAACATAATGCCTAAATTGTTAGAGAAGCTCTGAAAAAATGTACTTATATTTTGCTCTCTGGGCATGCATGCATCTATGTCCCCTTAATAAAGACCCTTGTTTGCCTTTTATGTGTAAAATAAATATGTCAAATACATATTACTCAAACATTTGGATGAGTGAGACTTTTTTTATTTATCAATTCATTGTGGGATGTGATGTAAAGGTGATACTGTTGAAGAAAATAGTTCTTCATTGGCACACTCAGATAGCAGATACTACTAATTTAGTAGCATTATCATATTCTACTCGTTTTCATCCCCCTCCCATGGACAGCCATTTGGGCGTTCCTGACATATACCCAAAGCACAAATGCACATGAGGTGAAGAGACCAGGCTGCGGTGCAAAGCAAGAGCAGAAGCTGCAAGGATTAGTCCAGAAGATGAAGGATATTAGGTTCAGGGTCTTGCTCAAATACCCAATGACATGTGGACGTAATACAATAGACACAAATGTATGGAAGGCACATTAAATGATTTTATTATGCGGCTGAGTTAGGTTACCAGTAACATTTTGGTTCAATTCAGGCACTAAATGGCCTTCTGCAGATCATTTCCACGTCAATTTTATTAATGGCATGATCCCAAATCTTTAGATGAGGCGCTGCTTAGTTCGGCTAAGATGAAATGCAATATTTTTCATTACACGTACATTTTTCTCGCACAGCCTCAGTGCACCGGTAATCAATGACCACAAAACACACCAACCCGGGTTATTCCCTTTCCAAAACCTCAATAACATATTTTTTGTTTGCTTTCACATACTGTGGGTATGTGAAAGCCCATACCTACAGTGGCATTAAAGCACATAACAACACTTTATCGAGTTGCAGCATTTTTATGTCCGTTTCGACTAACAGCACACAGCTCATAAGGGTATGGAGAGAGTGTAAAGCCAATAACTGGTGAGATATCCAGTTCATTCACTGTAACTCCAGGTGGAGGAGTGAAACGAAATTGTTGAAGGAGGGAGGAAAAGAAGAGGAACATGTCCATTCTGACCAAACTCTCTCCAACACATGCCCTACGACCTGAAAGAACAAAGATTTGTGAAAAAAAAGATAATATGGATTGTATACTTTTATACTTGTAAAATGGAATCTGATGAAGTCGCTGTACCTGCAGAAAAGGGCATGAAAGCATCTCTTTTGATAAATTTACCCTCCTTATCCAGGAAGTGGTAAGGGTTGAAAGTATGTGGGGTCTCCCATTCACTCTCATCATACAGAACTGAGGTAAGAAGGGTAATAACCATAGTCCCCTGTAAGCAAGGAGATACAGTGAGATGTTTTATATGAAGCCAAAAGACTTCTTTCAGCTTCCAGACAAGAACAGATAGATCAAAAAAGTGTTGATTCGGATTACCATAACAACTGACCTCTTTGATAAAGTAGCCCTGAAAGGAGACGTCTTTGCTGGTTTGACGAGGAAAAGCCATGGGAACAATATTTGCCAATCGTTGTGACTCGTGGATGACAGCATTAGTGAAGGGCATGTTTTTCCTGTCCTGTATTCGGACCTGACGGCTTCCGACCATCATGCTCAGCTCCTCCTGAACCTGGTCTGCATGCATGTGAAAATTGAATTAAACCTGATTAATAAGCAACGCTACTTCAAAATGAATCCCTTATGAGAACTGCTTGCTAAAACAGACATGTTCATGTATTGTTTTTCACCTTGAAAATGGGGGTTTTTTGTCATGAAAAGTAGACACCACCTAAGAGTATTTGCTGTGGTGTCAGTTCCAGCTGCAAACAGATCCATCACAGTATCCACCAGGTTTGTATAATTATATTGTGAATCCTTGATTTCTGACTCCTTGTATAAAACATGAGATGGGGGAATATATTATATATCAAATGGTCCACCTTGGAGAGAATTCACTGGAGTTTGCACACTTCACCTCTTGTTTTTGCTTATGAACCAGGAATGCATCAATAAAGCATCTGAGCATCTCAGGGTTCCAACTCTCCTTAAGCTCTGCTATGGCGCGTTTTATTTCATCCTTGCTGTCGTCCACATTCTTTGTCATTCTCCACCAGTTCTTCAAAAAATAGCCGATGCAAGGAAACATGTTGTATATCTGTCACAGAACACATCACAAATAGGATTTAACCACGAGAGTGAAATCTTTAGCCCCTACTGCAATCAATCAATTCATGTCCCTTAGTAACTTAAATGGATTAAAGTTGAAAACCTGTTCAAATTGTAAATCTGATATGGTTACATTTCTACTCATTGGACAGCTGACAATGTAAAAAGATAACATCAGTCTACAGGCAAATCTATGTTTTTAAAAAGAACAACGATAGTTCACAAAATAGTTCAACAAAACCAATTCATTGGATTTAATTTTTCTCAGTCTCTGAGAAAATCAATTTTTTTTATAGCAACTTTACAGCCATCAACCCTTTAATGTACAGCCATCAACCCTTTAATGTACAGCCATCAACCCTTTAATGTACAGCCATCAACCCTTTAATGTACAGCCATCAACCCTTTAACTATTTGGTCAGCACTTTTTGAGTCACTAAATTTCAATGAAAAATTTGTGCCACTTGACTGAACCAGTTTATAATATGACCCAGTAGCAGCTTTTATGCCAAAGAGTAAGTGGTCAAGGATGGAGGCCTGGGGGACACCAAAGGTCAAAGGGGCCACAGAGGGCAGAATTGTAACTAATCCTTATCGCTGCATCTGCATATTCTTTGTGTTAACGTAATAACTGAAAAACTTTCCATGGATCATTTAGAGATTATATATCCCGATAGATCTTAGTGCAAGGAACAAATGTATTGATCTGTGGAAAAGTCTGTTGTATATTTGCAACAAGAAGGTTTATTTACGCCATAACTTCTTAACAATCAACCCAATTTAGTCCAACTTTTTTGCATATGAACTGACTCGAGATCTATCTTGTAAATAGAGTATTTTACTCTAAATTTTTAGATATTACTCAGTTGGGAGAGCTTTGTACGAAAAACACTGTTTTTCGGATATAACTCCCTCAGGGATTGTCCGATTTGGTCCAAACTTGGTTCATGTGAATCGACTTCAAAAGATCCATTTTGTATATACTTTAATCTAGTTGTTCATATGTTATTAAACACATGGGACTGAGGAGTTAATTTCCTTTTCTTGGAGAGTACATAATGATTCGTGATTTGAGCCTAAATAACTTTCAAAACAAAGTTTTGCCAAATACTATCCTTAATCATAATATGAATCTGTACTACCTGAGTAGAAGGAGATCCCATCATAACGATGGTCTCACGATCTCGTTCCACCATATCATGGAAGACTGGATCAGTGTATTCAAACCTTTTTCCAAACATGAGACCTGCTACGATATTTGCAGAAGCATAAATAATTGTCTTGACGTTGTTGAAGGGTTTACCTGAGAAAAAGAAATTCATGGACAATAGTTACATGGACATTACCCGTGTGACGCATTTGAGTGATGGTCTTTAGTACAAATAACGTTACCCTCATGTTGTTCAAAACTCTTAATGAGATATTGACATTCATCAATGATTTTCCCTTCTGCAATGCTTTTGCCCATCCCGACATCTCTCAATGTTGATAATGAAAAACGCCTCATCTCTTTCCATGTGCTGCCATTGGCAAACAATAGGCCTGGAAACAAAAATGGCTGCCTCATTTATTTCGTAAGGAAAAGGGCACCGAAAAAATAGAAAAAATCCAAAATGTTTTCTCACCATTTCCCTTGTTGAAGTCATGGAACAAAGGAGTGATCTCACGTTTCCCAAACTCTATAGCTTGATTGACCAGAGCCTGCTTCACTGTTTTGTATCCTGCAAGCACCACCACCTTCTTAGGTCCAAAGTAGACTGTGAACACCGGTCCGTATGTCTTTGACAGCTGAAAAGATGGAGGCACGTAAATCTGAGACTCATAGTTTTGGATAAGAGACAATGGACTGAAGTTTATTAAAAATATATTGACATATTAAAGCAACACAATGATATAATCTTCAATCATTGCAAAGAAAAAAATGTGTCTTTTTTTTATGTCTTTGTCATATTGCCTATGTTAAAATCGTGTATATATGGTCTAATGAAATAACACTCACCTTTAAGAGAGAGATGTCGACTCTCTTGAGATCAAGCTGTAGCAAGTTACCAAGGAGGGGCAGAGGTTTCGGACCTGGAGGTTCTCTGCTCTTTCCTTGGGAGCTCAAGCTGGAATAAAAAAGACACAGGAGCAGTGGGACCACAATGGCCACTAACAAGGAGACTGAGATGGAATTCTGAAGAATATACTCCAACATGATCTTACAGTCTGAGTATTTCAGGAACAAAAACTTTCTAACTGAACAGTTGTGGCAGTTTGATCATGTAATCAAGAGTGTAATAAAGCAAATGCCAATCATGCAAGTTTTACAAGTGGTTAGACCCACCCACTAAGCCAATTGCAAAATCTGTTAGAGTGTGTGACATGGTTAGGTTACTGCAGAGGATAGAGGACAGTCCCTTTATACATCACTACCCGTGATGTCCAGTAGAGCAAAGCAAATGTAACTGACAACTTGGAGGACAAATAAATGAGTAACAAAATGGTGCAGATAAGGATATCAGCACACACCACTGATTTTAAATCAAATATTACAAAGCACGAAAACCCCACACTGATCATTCCTAGCTGCTGCGGTGGGCCGTCAGGGCAAGGTCTTCTGTACTGGACTAAACATGTCAGAGTCAGAATACTTTTATTTTCATAGCCTAATTAAACTAGGCCTATGCTGTCCCCATCAGCGTGTGTGAGTGTTAGGGAAATGAAAATTCCACCATTGCCCTACCGGTTTCTGATTTCTTTCCTCAAATAATATCTGGTGAATAATGGAAGCAGTATTCTGTCTGAAGGACAAGCCTGACCTGGTAGGCTGGCTGATATTGAAAGCATTGAATGATCCTGCTGGATATGAATGGCAAGATTCGGGGATTAGACTCGTACCTGAGTGTGCCGGGATCTGAGCTGTCATAACAGATCTGTCTGTAATAAACCTATACATTTACAAAAGACAGTCAAGACTCCTCGAGTTAATTATTTTTCTTCAACTGATCAGACGACGGGTTTTTTCGTCATCAGCAAGGGTAAATCTCCAAAAAGCCCCCATTCCCCTGATTGAATTCCTTAAATTAGAAGTGAATTGACATCTTAAAAACAGTGTTCTTTGTAAAAAAAAAGAAAAAAAGAAAAAGAAAGATGAATCAACTTGAGGTCATTCATATGCACCAAATTTGGATTAATCAGACCAAGTGTTAGGAAGTTATATCATATTCAGTTATATTTTTTTGGACAATTTTTGTTGAATGTCATCTTTAACCAATCAGATTTTAAATTTTTCTTGTTGGCCATGTTCTTTGACACACCTAGCCCTTCTAGCTTACTGTAATCCCTGCGTCAGTATTACATAGGCAGATGGCAGTCATCTTTATGCCCAGCAGCTTGGCTGTAGTCTGTGCAGAAACCCTGTTGAATCCTGATTGTGCTACTTACAATAATGGCATTTTTGCTTTCTTAATGGTCGGGGTTAGACAGATATTTGAGTTATATGCTATATCTACTTGGGATGCAGCATAATGTCATTCTGCGTAGTATGGTTTCAGTGTGTGTCTACGCAATTAATATATTTTTGGAGGGCAGCTTAATTGTTGGAGAATAGCACTGAAGGGCCCAGGTGGAAAATCCATGGACTGCCATTGGCCGGCAATGGCTGAGTCTATTGCTTTGGGTGTTCAAACCAGTCCATTTAGGACAGGGCGTCTTCTTATGTTTTTCCGTCTGTTACAATGAGTCAAGGAGACAGGAGTGGATATGTGGATTGCAAATCCACGGTCTTTCACTTTGTCGACATATCACAAAATCCTCTGATGCTGAAGCGTGGGATACACGTACGCACAATTAAAAATACCTCTGTCACAAAAGGGAAAAAACAACCGTCTCCGGAACAATAACAGATACAATGAGCAATGATGAACCAACATCCCAAAAGGACAAAGTCACTGTCCTTGAGTGACTTCAAATGACCCACAAATAGACAGTGTTCCATTAGCTTCTCTTTGGTCAAAGTGAAGCACTGATCATCTCTGCGCTCGGATAGGATTTTTGGAAACTTCTGAAAGTGGTATGACTATGTTGAGTTCAGCACATCTCTAATCTAGAGCCCAAACTGCTGGTTTCAATCCAGAAGTGTTGAAAAATGGCACCGTTCTTCTGTTTAAGGTGTAATGAAGAGAGGCTTGGCACTATTGGAGTTTAAATTTGTTTTATCAAAAGATGTTTTTAGGATTTGGCTGAAGTGGAATCTTTGCCTCGTATTTAAACATAAGATTATTTGTCAAAGACATTTGGTAGGAGCAGGTATGCTTTATACTGCATGACTGTTTTTAATTTGCAGATATTCTCCTCATTCTTTGCATGAAAGCCACACAGTCCAGTCATAGTTCAGTGAGATGTAAAAAAAATTCTCAGCAATTAACCAAGGGTGGAATCCTCCGATAACTCATCTGGGGATATCTGACCTGTTAGAAAGAATAGGAAAAAAGGTGTGTAAAAAACGTTTTTCTACAAGAGGGCACTCTATACTCTTGTATAATACAATCAAAAATTACAATATTGTTACGATGTATTATAATAATTTTCATTGTTTTTACCAAGCATTATGGTATTTCAAAATAAACACTATACAACAGACTACACAACACTATACAACAGACTACACAACACTATACAACAGACTACACAACACTATACAACAGACTACACAACACTATACAACAGACTAATCATTTACTTGCTATCGTTCAAGTTCGACAGCAAACAATTGATCGGTTGCTGGTACAGTGCGGCCGAAGTATCTGCTCATTCCACTCTGTCATCCTCACCTTTCACACATGATTGGTTTCATTTACCTGCTTCATGGCGTGGGGCATTAATTGATATCAGCTGCACTCATGTAGGTAGCCTCAGCCATACTATCACTGTCACACCTGCATGCTGAGCCCATCACCATCCATTTAATATGAATCCCTTTGACCAAGTCCTCCGAGATCCATCAGTCTCATCATTCATCAGCCTCAGCGGAGTCATCAGCCACCACCACTAGTATCCAGACTCATGAGGGGGGGATATTCAATGCTTGTGCTCAGGGCAGAGACCCTTCAATCGCAATCTCCCCAAAGAGTCTGGGGGCCAAAGACTCTCTAATAGACTCATTATCACACATCATCTCTTTTAATAAATCATTCATCTTTTCGACATCTCGTCTTGTCTGATTGAAATATATTTTCAAAGTGTGTTGTGACTGGATAAAGTCACAGAAACACTAGTGTAAAGTATGCAAAAATTACAGCCGAAGGACAAGGCATGTGATGGGGCATCAACTGGTACCTAATAATTTACTAAAGGCAGCAGGTTTCACTGCCACTATGTGGTCCGTCTGAAGACTCTGGTCTGTGTGAGTTTAACATTAAGAGAAGAGCTCTTAAAATTCCAGGTTACAAAAGTTATAAGATAAGAGGGCTGTAAGGAAGGAACTCGTCAACTATGAGGCTGCGTTTCTGGTTAATGTTGCTTATGCAGATCTAGCTCCCCTGTTAGTAGTTAATAGTTAGCGTCATTGCAAATTACACGTGGTTTTTATTTTGCCTTGAGGTGTGGTTACTCATCATGAGGTAAAAACTCAATAAGAAGTAAGGATACTTAGTAGGCATTTCTGGTGTGTCTTGGTCACTAATCACCTGGCTATCAAACTAGTGTTTCTAGTGTGCCATAGACTTAGTAAATCATGACACAAAATCACTCCTCATCATTAGTTCAATCATAGGCTAAATACATGGAGAGAGAAAGACTTGGCTTTAGTCAAGCCATAGCAGCTTTTGTGTGGAAACAGATTTTCAAGCATCAGGAGGTCAATTACACAGAGTCCTAACGGGTCAGGATTGATGCCCGTGTTTTTCCACCTGAGCAAACAAATGTGATGATTGTTGGCAAGATCAGGCCAGACCAGGTCAAGAGAAACTATGTCATTGCTGCAGTTAATTTTTGCACGCTGTTAAATGGTTTAAAATCATTAAATACGAAACTAGCAAAACCAATTTATTTATTTATTAAATATTCTGAATTGCTCTGACATTTCGACACCATCCAATGTACACTTGTGTGGGGGAATACTGTTTAATCTAATTGTAAGTTAGGAATAAACTGTTATTATGTGTGGCTACATGATGTAACAACGGTGGGAACACACCATATAACATAACAACCGGTGTAGAGCAGATATTGCTATAATTTTGTTGTTTTCTTTAATTATTTTAGACAAAGAATGAGAGCATATTCAATGTCATAAACTCTGTCCATGATCCCTCGGCCGTTGTTAATCTAAGCTAATCTTTATGAAAAACTTTATGATTTGAAATGTTCTTTGTGAAAAGCTTCATGATGGAAGGGTTCGCCACATGACAATGAAGAATACATCGAATTTTGGAGTCCATCCAGGATCTTTTCTCCCTTTTCTATAACAGTTTAGAACCATTTAAATCTATGTAGGAATATTTAAGATTATTTGTCAAAGACATTTGGTAGGAGCAGGTATGCTTTATACTGCATGACTGTTTTTAATTTGCAGATCTTCTCCTCATTCCTTGCATGAAAGCCACACAGTCCAGTCATAGTTCAATGAGATGTAAAAAAAATTCTCAGCAATTAACCAAGGGTGGAATCCTCCGACAACTCATCTGGGGATATCTTACCTGTTAGAAAGAATAGGAAAAAAGGTGTGTAAAAAACGTTTTTCTACAAGAGGGCACTCGTTCAGCCACCTCTACCCAGACTCAGTGCTCACTTTTCTTCAAAATGTCATTGAAACTTGTTCAAAACCTTTTAGTATATATTCACATGCACAAAGAAACAAACAGCAGTTATCACACTGCCTCCCCAACTCATAGGCAAATATAAAAACTAGGCTTATTCGGTTGGGGATCTTGGAACTGTCCCCCAAAAGTCCCACATACTCTGCGTTGTACAAGCAGGTCATCTGATTAAACCCCTCACTTAAATGTGACGTCATCTCTTCGACGAGGACATTTCTTCTTGAGACCCCACTTATGCAGATTTTATGAAGATTCTGGCAATCGTCAATGTTTTCTTATTTGGGATTTGTTCTGAGGTAAGAACGGAATCTACGAGCACTTAAGAGCATTCTCACAAACATGAGTGAGGCCATGTTTGTGGCAATGATTTTTGTCTTTCCTTCAATTATACTGTTGTATAATACAATCAAAAATTACAATATTGTTTCGATGTATTATAATAATTTTCCTTGTTTTTACTAAGCATTATGGTATTTTCAAAATAAACACTATACAACAGACTACACAACACTATACAACAGACTAATCATTTATTTGCTGTCGTTCAAGTTCGACAGCAAATAATTGATCGGTTGCTGGTACAGTGCGAAAAAGATCCAGGATCTTTTTCCCCTTTTCTATAACAGTTTAGAACCATTTAAAACTATGTAGGAATATTTAATTTTCTTTGTAATTCATCATATTAAAATTATTTGACAGAGGAATTTTATCTTAAACTAAATGAACAGTGTTCCCCACTTCACACACGTTAGTAATATGTGGACTTCCTGCTGTCCTAAAGAATATACTTTAGTCTAGTCCTCCCCCTGCTGGTCATTCTTTAGTGTTACACATTCATTACCAATTTATCCAAAATCATTCATTCAGTCATTTATTCATTCATTTATCCGTAGCTATTTATCCTGTTGAGGGTTGAGCTGGAAAAATAGAGCGATTTTCCTACCTGAAGTCTTCTTGGTCATCTTTCTTGAAAGAAGTTAATAAAAACCACTGCTCTACCAGTTGATACCAGCGACTTTCTGATGAGGTTGACTGGGCTTTTCTGATCCGGTGGCCTTCTCCCTGCACCACCCGGGGTAAAGATCCAGCATGGATGTTGTGTTTCCATCTTGTTCTGTAATGCTTAATGTTGGAGGGCGCTCCATCCATCCTACCTGTCAGGATTCTTATGCATTTGTAATCTTCTTCTTCTATCGACTGTTCCCTGCAGAGTTACTGCAGCGGATCATCTCTCTCCATATTGCTCTGTCTTCTGAATCTTCCAGAAACCCAGCTTCCGCATCTTTTCTACCAAAAGATCCACATCCAATGTTATGCATTGTTATGCTACTGGCTAATATTAAATACTATTATTAAATAAATGCAATGGCTATAAAGTAAATGTTATGACTATTATTAAAGAAATAAAATGGCTTTTTAAGTAAATGTAAAGACTATTATTAAATTAATGACTTTCTTATTTTAAAGCCAATTCCAGCTATTTCTCAATATTTACATATAACTGTTCTCCTTTGGGGTTGCTATGGTTTTTATTGGCCTGTCAACTGCTAGTGCATCAATGGCAGGTTTTCCAAACTCCTTTATAGCACTGTTTTTGTTTACATGCACACACAGACTGTATGACCTCTCAAAAAGAGGTTTCATTGTTCTCTAAAGGGTGCACACATCTAACAGTCTCAATGGCACTGCCTTCACAGCAGTGAAGTTCTGCAACATCCCCCAACACAATCACTACTCAAATATTTGCCAAAGGAGCCCAGCCCTGCAGAGTCCGGCTTGTTCCTTCAAGGAGGATACACATTATAGGCCTGAACAAGATGTTCAAAACAAGAACAGTTTTTATTTGGCAAATTTGCAATACAGAATCCTGTATAAGGCACCATCATGGGGAATTATACTGAACCCATCCAGTAGAGTGAAATTAAAGTGAAACTGCAACTCGTGTAACGGCACAACAGTTGGAGGAAAAGCAAAGTGAAAAATAAGTGGATAATAATTCTGTGCAACTTTCATACCAATCGACTGAAAATATCAAGTAAAACAATAAATATATCAATTCCACCTCTAGTCACTGATGTCCTGAATTCAAATTTTAGCTGAAATGTATAATTTCTTTTGAAATGCTGGACTTAAGAAAGGCATATTGAGTTTCTACAGAGGTAGCTGTTACATAATGATTGTTAACCTCTTAAATACTTGTAACAGCAGAAATAGATTTAAAACATCCAAATAATCTTAGATTAACTATTGGCAATGGACTGCCCCAAAGAAATTAAGTGTGTTTTTCAGTGCATGAAACCCAATATAAGTGGTTGATTATTAAAAAAAACAAAACATTACAGTAGTTAAAGAACAAAATGATTTAAATGCAGCAATATTGAATAACGGTTTTGTTTTGTGGTTGAATAAGAATATGTACTGGACTATATAACCACAATAAAGGGAATGAAAATTAATCCAAGTAATGTCCTTTAGATGAACTTAGAAACATTTTCATGACAAAATTAATATTTCCCATCTTAATGCACTGAAAAATGCACTGAAAGAGCAACTGTGATCATTCAAACTTAGTTTGGTACAAAGCCGTCAAAGTCATCCTCTCTTTTTGTCAAGACAAGTGCCAAACAAAACCTACTTAACAACTATGAAATTAACTTAAAAACATATCAGTGCTCCCAAAAGAATATGCAAAACACGTGTGGGAAGAAAATGGGAGCGCAGAGAACAGTGTTAGTTGTAAATGAAACCATTGGCACACATCTTTATTCCCCTGTTGGGTTCAAAGGTTTGAATCTCAGTCCTTCAGTAAGCGGGAGGCTGGTAATCTCCTGGCTTCTCCTCGTTCTGGGAGAACGGGGACTGCTGGTAACCCGTGGGGGCGGTATTGCTGTTGAACTGAGCAGGTGGGTATGGGGTGGTCTGGTCGTTGGCAGGGTCTCTGTATTCCTGGTCAAACTCGCTGACACCTTGACGATACCTTGCATATGCAAAGTAAGACAGCAGGGCCTGTTGAGAGAAGACAAAATAGATGAGTAGAACTTTTACATGAAAATTTGGGAAAATAATGATTTTGTTCTGAAAATGCTTGAGTATGCACAGGAGATGAGAGGCTCACCCAGGTGGCGATGGAGAAAAACGAAAACGCCATTGAAGCCCGGGCAGCATCACTAGCAAAATCTAATTCATGGGGGGTTTTGGACCACTGGTCGGCCAAAACACAGAAGCAGATGAACCAGAGAAACGTCCACACCGCTGTCCCATGTAGAAAATGCCACGGCAGAGAAAAAAAAAAATCCAGATTAATAAAATGAGAGTGTTGCCTTGAACTAGGCTGCACCACCTGTGTTTCAACACAGTGCTTTAGAAGTCCACATTAAAACTTGGATCTCACCTGAAAAGACTAAGTCTCCTGTGACAATGCATTTTCTCTCCTTCGCATTGCTTATCCTTGGGAAGTAGGCATCCAGTACAAGGAAGATAACGCAAGCCAAGAAGCCTAGGACCCCGATCCCGACTGCATAGCTGCATGCGCTGTCATTGCCGTTGAACATGCATGAAATGTCTTGCTTTATCTTTGGGTTAACATATCCTTCCGCTGTGATGGTTGCAAAGACCACAATGGAGAATAACTGCAAAGTAGGAACAGAGAGGGTTAATGTAGATGGGGCCCCAAGATTCTTATCACATGATTAACATTACAAGAAAGCTTTAATCCTTTATGGTACGCCATCTTGATTGCAAAAACTTTTTTTCCCATTAATTTAAACTGAATAGAATGGGTTTTGGACTGTTAAGTGGACAAAAACACCCGAGGTGGTTCAGTTGTTGAGACTATTTTGGACATTTCAGAGATCAAATCAATCAATAATAAAATACTGTTCTGAATTCATAGTACACAGATCCGATTCTGGCATCCGAGTGCTGGCTTCTTTAGAACAGATGGAAACATTTCAGCAACTACATCTCTTACCCTGTGAAATCCGTAGATGCTAATTATCTTTTTATCTTAAATAATTTACTCTAAACAGACACAGACTAGCCATAACATTAAGACCATCTGCCTACTATCATGTAGGCCTACCTTTCAAAGCCTTAATAGCTCTGCAATACTCTGTGTGGTCTAATAACCTTCTATAAGAACCCGTATTGCCCTTTTCAGCAATTTCTGCTTAAAAGGGGAACACAAACTCGACCTCTAGTTTTGGAGATGACCCAGTTTTCTGGCCATCACAACTCAGTCAGTCAGTTGCTCAGATCCTTAGACTCGTCCATTTTTACACCTTCAAACACAAACTTCGAAGAAGAAATGTTGGTATCAATGTTGTCCATTTCACCTGTCAATAGTTATGTTTGACTGATCAGTTAACAAGGACTAAGCCTCTGCTGTTTTGTCACACTGAATATGAAATTACTTACCAGAGGAAATAACAGAACAAACACGTTTTATCAATTTGCTTCGTTCATTAGTTTTGCTATTGTTGACATGCCTTTTTTTTTTGTCAAACTCTTATAAATATGGTATATTGTTTACAATATCAATATTAAAACGACTGTGTTTCACCAGAGGTGATCTGTCAGGGGTTGAAAACAGCTTAACCGATTTGTGGAGTTCAACAGATTACGCTGATAAAGTTAACGTCCTTGATCTTTTCATACACTTTAAACAGTCCAAAGACTGACATGTTTTTCTTTTTCAAACTGGAGAAACCCTCAAAAATATCCAACAAAGGTTTCAGCAGCAGCTAGAGGATGCCAGGTTAATGGTGACACAGCAATAGACATGCTAGTTGTCGTTAGCAGACATCAACTAGTGCTACAGAAAAAATATGTTTTAAACATATTCTAACATTTATTTCGACATCAACCAATCATGTAATTTAAGAGCAGTCCCAACCACTCAGACATATAAAAAGCTTCATGATTATGACATTTGAATCGATGTTGGCGGCTCACATATGTTAACCAAAACAGCGCTGTGACAGCTGGCTAACTCCAAAGCTAACGCTTCTGTCTAATCACTCACCCAACTCAGGCAGCGCACAATGGTCTGAGGCTGTTTCACAAAACTCTCAACATCAAATGCACCGCCAGAAAACGATGCCCCATAAGCACTGCTCTGCATTGTTTTTTTCTCAGCTGATTGTGTCTATCGACACGCGTAGAGACGTGGAAGGGCTTTCCTGTCGAAGTTGGGACGCTTTAGTTTCTTGTCAAACACTTCCTGAAAAGACCGCCCCTGCTCAGATGTGTTCAAGTGTACCTCGTAAATTAGACAACGTAATCGAGCGACAAAGTAACGTACAGGTATTAGCAGTTGTAACGGTTGCTTACTCTCTTCGGTTGTGTTTCATAAAATACACCAAATCACTCACAGTTTGGCTCCACTAACCGTTTATTTTCCTGACGCTGTCAAAAACACACTAGGTAAACTTTCCACAACCTCTCAAGCACAGTATTTACCCAAAAATGTACACCTATTGTAGCTCAGGGCAGAATGGCCTTTGACGAGGAAGTTGATAGTTAAGAGTAGTGGGGCGTTCGAGTGCACAATTATAGATTGTTCGTGTCGGTGTTTGCAAATATATATGAATAAAATTCAAAATAATATGAGATATAAAACATCAAAACAAACAGGTGACTAATAACTTAAATTTAATTCAGTGCAGATTTCATAATGTTGGGGAAACCAATAACGGCAAGTGGAATAATGAAATCGACGTCAGGTTTTTGTACAATGATTTTTTTTTTAAATATATGTACAAAAATGCATTTAACAACATAGAAAAAAAAATCATAAACCAACATAAAAGCCATCGAGAAATTAATAGAATTTAAATAGACACGAAAAATATAAGAAATACACAGGTAAAAGTGCTAGTGCTAGTTAATTGCTAAGAAATTAGCAATTAACTGATTGAAATGAAGACAGTGTCAAACAGGAAAGTCTACAACTTTGATTTAAAACAGCAGAGCAGACCGGCTCCAGATGACATGAAGGGTTAGGATTACCTCTCTCATGCAGATCAGTCATTTACACGCATGCGCCGTACTCGCACAACAAGCATGAGCTCTCTTGGCTTTCAAATTTTCGCCAGTAAACCAAAAAACACAAAGCTCGCAATTTGTAACACTAGTATGGACAAAATAAGCTGCGTCAGAAAAAAGGAGCAGAGAGGCTACAAATAGTGATGCAGGCCAGCCTCGATCCCACTGTATCTATGTATGTATGCTGACAGCAAATAAATGATTAGTCTGTTGTATTATGGCTTTAAAACATAAGGACAAAAGAAGCTGCCTTTGAACGACCCCGAACACGTTCGGCACCGCAAACTTAATCACACACTTCAAATTGAATTATATGGAGGAACATAACAAGTTACAAGAAACGAACGTTAGCAGAGCAGCTACAACTAGTGATAGTGCAGAGCCAGATATGAGCCCGCTGTATGAATGTATGTGTGCTGTCAATCACGGTTTTAAAATGTAAGGGCAACAACAATATCAACAATTTGACATAAAAGATGTGATATGGATCTAAATAACTATCTGTTTGTGTCTAGATTGTTCTTTTTTACAAGTGGCATGACGACGGCTGTTTTCATTGCCAGTGGGAACGCATCTGAGAGAAGATACTGTGTGATGTTCTTCAAGGTTTTCTGATTGATGGGGTCAAATTGTAACTTAAGTGGATTTTCATTGGGCACAGGGACAAGATACATACATCCTGTGGCTGACATGGAGGCACTGACTGTGTGTCGAATTTTCTGAATTTTATCACTGAAGTGAGAGAAAAACTCATTATAGGCCCTGGTGGATTGAAATGCAGAGGTTCTAGGCTCAGGAGGGTTTGTCAGTCTGTCAACAGTAGTGAAGAGGGCACATAAGCCATTATCTGTTTCAGTGATTATGTCTGAGAAAAAAGCCTGCCTTGCATTGCAACTTCTACATAAAGATGCAAAGTTAATTATAATGTTGTCCTATCAGTTCAGTTTATTGCTGAAGTGAACACCCAGTTATTTAAGTAAAGAGTTCACCCATTTGATGTCCAAACCTTTGATGTTTACCAGTCGGTTCTGTCAGGACCTCCTGTGGAGGTCATTCACCAGCTCCCTTGTTTTGGTGGCGTTAATCCGAAGATGGTTTGACCAATGCAAAAAGTTATCGACGGTATTCCAGTTCTCCATATTGTTCCCCTCTGCTATATATCCAGCGATGGTTGAGTCATCAGAGAGTCAGAGAATTTCTGGAGATGGCAGTGATCTGGGTTGTGTCTGAAGTATGCTATGCATGTAGATCTGTGATGTGTATATTAGGATGTAATCAAAAATGTTCTCCTTTAACTTGATGTGTTAGAACCAGGAAAAATGGGGAATGTATGTAAAGAACTGACCATGGCCAAATTGTGAGGGTTCGACAAGTTGATCAGAGCATCTCCAAAACTGGTGGTCTTGTTGGATGTTCCGGGTCTGCAGTGGTTAGCTCCTACCAAAGATGTTTAAGGAAAAAGAACTGATTAAAAGGTGAAAGGGTCGTGGGCGCCAAAGGTTTATTGATCCAAAGTCTTTCTTGTTTGTCCAACAGAGAAGCAATTACACTAATAATAGCTGTTCACATGTTCAGTTGCATCTCAGTTCCCTCAGTTCCCTCCACTTTTGATATGTAAACTCCAAACCACTGCATGGATGTTTTGGAACTGGAGTGATCTCCGTTTCTACAGATCCTCCTGGTATTAAAGTTTCTCCTCTTGGCCTTCAACAGCCTGTTCCCGGTCAATAAATATTATCATATATCGTAATTTTCAACATGTTAGTGTGCCTTCAGAGTCATGCTCCAATTATGTGAAAAACCTGGAAGGCACTAAGCCAGTACATACCGACACGATGTCACTAAATCCTCAACAAAGTTAAAAATAGTTTTCTTATGCAAGAACCCCTTTGTCAATTTCTGTCAGCAGGTGGGCCTGAAGGAAGACATCTAAGTCAAAGCGATAGCCTTTATAATCAAATGCAAAGTTAAACACAATAAACACATTTAAAACTGAGGAAAGAAAAATATAAAGTATATAAAAAAAATGTGTATATATGTGTATATACATATACCTCACAAAAATAGAAAGATAGAAAAGCACAAGGGACAAAAGATATCACAAGAAATAAAGAGATAAATATAAATAGTAGGTAAGTAACCAAGGCTGAATATGTACATGCAAATATGTCCATGTTTGTGCACAACTCACTATTTTGTACCACATTTGAGGAAATCATCAATTGTTGTGTCTTTGCAGAGTTCACATTACTATCACATCACCATGATGGTACTCTGCTCAGATGTACTTTATGTCAAATTGTGTAATTCTTTCTATGATTAAACAACACTGGAAACCAACATGATGCATCTGAAATCATGATGACCCTGAATCTGCATTACCTCAGTGACATATTTGTGGCAGTGCCATCCCTCTGTCCTTCTCCTTCACCATACTATGACCAAAAATATACTGAACCTATAGCCCCTTTTCCAAATGACATCATTCAATACTTTTTGAATGGAAAGGTGATTCATGTGTTGAATCTAAATGATAACCATTGTCTTTTGTCTTTATGACTTTTTATCTGTTATTTTAACTGTCAAACAAAGAATCTGATTATTATTTTCTCATTTCACAGCCAATTGTCAGTAAAGGAGTGCGGTTTTTCTTCAGCTATGGGAGGGTTGCCGTCGAACCAGAAATGATGGTTTACACTTTTAAGCATCTTTATTAGAAATTCTCATTATTACGGCGCAAACTGGACTTTGTTACTGCTGTGGGGTCCTGCGCAGTTTGTTCAACTGATTCCTGAGGCCCAGAGGCCCAAGAGATTGGTTTGTACACCACATATGTTCAACTGCACTGTCGTTTGCACGATCAAGTTCAACTTTCCTCCTCTGGTTTCTCCCAGACAGCCGTCCATTGCTCAACCTTCTGGCCTCTAGAGAGCCCTGAAGGGCTACTAGATCAATCAATCAATCAATCTTTATTTATATAGCGCCAATTCACAACAACAGTCGCCTCAAGGTGTTTTCCAGAAAGAGCAGGTCTAGACCAGACTCTTTATATAATTATCTACAGGACCCAACAAATTCCTCCTTGAGCAGCACTTGGCGACAATGGCGAGAAAAAAACTGCCCTTTAACGGGCAGAAACCTTGAGCAGATCCAAGACTCAGGGTGGACGGCCTACTGCCATGACCGGTCGGGTTTGAAAAAGAAGAGAGTGAGAGCGAGAAAGAGAGAGACGGGTGAGGAGAGATACAGACGGGGGAAAAGCAGCAAAGATATCAGCTATAATCCACGTTCTCCAACCGCTCCATGGTCGGGCCGCGGCAGCAGCAGGGATCCCA
>VRLP01006251.1:0-12500 GCA_009660295.1 Lophius piscatorius
CACACACACACACACACACACACACACACACACACACACACACACACACACACACACACACACACACACACACACACACACACACACACACACACACACTCTCACACACACACACACACACACACACACACACACTCTCACACACACACACACACTCTCACACACACACACACACACGCACACAGAGTTGCAGCTTTGTTGAAGTTCCACTCCTCGCTGCTGAAAAACCTGTTTGAGAAAATAACGATTTTCTTTTCTTCAGAGTTTTAATATCCGGATATTCAGATTTGCAGCGTTTCATGAAGAACGTCTGCCGACGGTCGCTGAGGCAGCAGAGGAAGACGAAAATGTTCTGTTAAATGTTCTGTTAACCCGTTACCCAGCTGCCTGGTCGGGTTGGTTTGACCCAACATCTGGTGGAAGTAGTGACTCAGCACAGCGAGGGTGAGATACGAGGTTCAGACAGTAACCATGGTGACGAGAGACAAAAACCTTTTAATGCTTTAAAAAACTCCTAAGCGGCTTTATTCTTATTCTATGATTAAAATAATGGAAATCTGAAGTCCGAATTTAAAAAAAGACGATTTAAATATTTTCAAAATATGAAGAAGAAAAAACAATAAAGTAAAAGAAAAAGGAATAATAATAAAAGAAAGTGTTTCATGTTTATTTTACATCCAACATCCGTTTCATTTCAGCACAAACGGGTTTTAAGGGTTAAATTCTGACATTTTTAGATTGTTTGTTCTTGTTATTTGAACTCAACAACATTTTCCTCCAATTATGGGGGAACAGAACCAACATGCTGGATCGAACCCATAACCAAAACCAACCCATGGCCGGGTCGGTCCCCTTTAGACCCAACACTCAGTTACCAAACTAACCCAAATTGGGTTCTTCTCACGCGGCGGTTCTTAGAGGGTTTGAGCAGCGGGTGTTTACGGGTGAAAGTTTACGGTGTACTCACTAAATCACACACTACAACACACCGACACAACGATGAGTGTGTGAGCGGGTCGCAACAACCCACACCCTGACATTTAGAGAAGCCTGGAGCTTCTGGATGGCGACTCCCTCATGACCGCCAACCGACACCAGTGAGGGCGGTTCTGTCCGGATCAATAGGAACCAGTGTGTGGTCAGCGAGGGCTGCGGTGTGTCTGAACAGCGTGCGTGCAGAGAGGCGAGCCGGCGAGATAGATAACTAATAGAATAAGAGAAAGCAGTTCGGCGCAGGAGAGCGGGCCAAAGGTTCTGGAGTGTGTGTGGCGAGAGTGGCGAACCTCAGAGCAGAGCGTTCCGTCTCATCAGAGATCGCCATGAAGCAGCACGCCGCTCACTTAGACAACAAACAACGCAGACGTGACCTTTCAGCCGCAGGATGAATAGAGAAGATGGAAGTGAGGAAGAGGCAGAGAGGAAGAGGCAGAGAGGAAGAGTTGTATGGAGGGGCGGCCACCAGGAAGTGATGAGAGCAGGACAGAGAGATTGTTAAAGGAGGTGAGCGGTTCTGCTGGAGTGAAGACATGATGGAGAGAATCTAGAAGAGACAGAAGCCGTTAGAGGTCTGGATGAAGAGGAAGGTCTTAGGAGGGTTTCACGAGTGAAGACGAAGCATCTTGATGGCCTTCATGATGAAGAGGAAGAACGGAGCCGATGTTTCAGGTTGATAGAACCACAGCAGAACCACTGGACTTCTTCATGAAGAACATTCATGTGTGTGTGCGTATGTATGTGTGTGTGTGTGTGTGTGTGTGTGTGTGTGTGTGTGTGTGTATGTGTGTCTGTGTGTCTGTGTGTGTGTGTGTGTGCGTGTGTGTATTTTGGGGGGTCATGTGAAGGACAGGTATCTATTTGAAGCAGGAATGTGCGGGTCGGTTAAAATGTTTAAATGGACCTTTTTTCTGCTGTTTTGTTGAAAACTGCGTGACGGTCTTTACCTGCGAATGTTTTTCCAAACAGATTAGGAGTGTTCGGCGCCACGAGTCGTTAAAGACCCCTGACTGCGTCTTTTCACAATGAACGCAGTCATTTTGTTATCGGGCTTCAGCTGGGGGGAAACACGGGGTCCCGTGCGCCCGCGTGCTCGCTTGGCCCGTCCACGTTTACATCCCGGCACACGCGAGTCAATGGTCCCGCCTTTAATGATGGAGTTAAATTGGGCCGAAAAAGAACTCCAGCCCCTCGGATAAGAAAATAATGACATCAGATTGGCAGCCTCTAATTCAATGATGTCATTCCAGCTCGTTTTTGGACTACAGCGGCTGACACGGGTTCCAACGTATCAGAAAGTCATCTCACTCAAGGCCCCGCCCCCTTAGTCCTCTTAGTCCTGGCGCTATAAGCTATACGGGGCAGACGAATCCCTCCAAACATCTGGGCCACCTACGAGGTGTCATATATGAGACGTGAAGCCGTTGAACATCCAGTCACCTCAACAGAATTTATACTTTCACCACATGACGAGGATCTGCTGCGCCGCTGATTCAATAACAGAGATATAAATAGTTGTAAGATGTGTATGTATGTGTGTGTGTATGTATGTTTGTGTGTTTGTGTGTGTGTGTGTGTGTGTGCATGTATGTATGTGTGTGCATGTGTGTGTGTGTATGTATGTTTGTGTGTGTGTGTGTGTGTGCATGTATGTATGTGTGTGCATGTGTGTGTGTGTATGTATGTTTGTGTGTGTGTGTGTGTGTGTGTGTGTGTGTGTGTGTGTGTGTGTGTGTGTGTGTGTGTGTGTGTGTGTGTGTGTGTGTGTGTGTGTGTGTGTGTGTGTGTGTGCATGTATGTATGTGTGTGCATGGGTGTGTGTGTATGTATGTATGTGTGTGCATGTGTGTGTGTGTATGTATGTATGTGTGTGCATGTGTGTGTGTGCATGTATGTATGTGTGTGCATGTGTGTGTGTGTATGTATGTTTGTGTGTGTGTGTGTGTGTGTGCATGTATGTGTGTGTATGTATGTTTGTGTGTGTGTGTGTGTGCATGTATGTATGTGTGTGCATGCATGTGTGTGTTTGTGTGTGTGTGTGTGCATGCATGTGTGTGTGTATGTATGTATGTTTGTGTTCATGTGTGTGAGTGTGTGTGCATGCATGTGTGTGTGTGCATGCATGTGTGTGTGTATGTATGTGTGTGAGATCATCATGAAGGAGGAGGAGACTTACTCTGCCCCACTTTCAGCACCACCTTCATCCCTTTGGTGGCACACACTCCACCTCTCATTCGGTCCAGACCTTGACGGGTTCCGTCTGACGTCGCTGCAGGGATGAAAAAGTGACACAATTAGCCACAAACACACACCGAGCAGAGAGGCGTCCATGAAACCGTATAAACCCTCCGTCTATAGGCGACAGCAACAACGCCTGCATTCATGCGGCGGCCGGCGCAGGAGTCAGACGGTGACATTTTCAGAGGCAGCGATTCAAAACAGCAGAAGCTCGAAAATGTCAAACTCTGAGGCGGCAGACGTCTAATAAGTCTCAACTCAGCCGTCTGCTGGGATTCATTAACACGCCGCTCTGCATGGACTCTACCTTTAGAAAAGAAACGTAATCCAATCAATGGTGGAGGTAAAATGAAGCGGACCCCCTGAGACGGAACCAGCGGACACTCACAGATCAGACTGTGATGGAGCCAAAGCTGCAGCTGGGCCGGAGTCCGTTATTTAAATGTGAGGAGGTGACGCTGGAAATGAGGGACTCGGGTGTAACGGAGTCAGTTGATGCCAAAAACACAATCAAAGGAATTATTCTAACACTTTTGATTGATTTATGAAAAGCCTTTGATCCGTTTGATCACAGCCGGTTAATGGACCTGCTCGGTCAGGGTGGTGAGTCAGAACCAGCAGCATCTTGGTTTACAGGTTTTTACTCTACCAGAGTACAGAGGGTCCAGATGGCTGGTTCCGCCTCCTTTTCCTGACACTGTCAGAGGGCCTGCTGCCCCAAGGCTCTGTGTTAGGACCCATACTGTTCTCCATCTCCATTATAAAGTCTGACTGTGACGTTTTGATGCTGACGACTCCAGTTTCTATTGTATTATTTGATTTTTCCCACTGAGTGTTTTTGAAAAGTGAAAGTTGAATAAAGGTTAGATAACAAACAAATATAAAAACTCAGCAGGTTGTCGCTGATGCAGCCAGGAAGAAAAAAACGCCAACACGGACCCCCGCAAGACTCTTCTCAAAGACCACCGGTCTGCAGGGTGGACCCACCCAGCGGTGTAGGGGGGAGATTTTCTCATCCACCCTCTCGTTCTCTCTGTGGGAGGAGAACCTGCACACAGAAAGACCCTAAGATGCAGATTTGAACCCAAAACCTTCTGGCTGTGAGGCTCCGGTTCAGCCCCACAAACATACACTGTAAAAATGATCTGTAGAAATGAATCTCTGTAACGGGCCGTAACATTAGAAACAGACTGACGCGCGTAGATTTGGTAACTTATATTAAATATGTAAACATTAAATCACTTTTACGGTCAAATACGTGGAAAAGAGAATTTTACTGTAAAAATACACATTTTTGGTTAAATGAATGGAAAAATCTCAAAGCAGGTCGTAACTATAAAAGTATTATTCCGTTTAAATGACAGAGTTTACTGGAATGAAAACTTAAACCATTCAGCGAGAGCATCCCATAATAACCACAGAAATAAGGATATATGGAAAATGGAAAAAAATGTTTAGATAATGTTGATTTCTGGTTTACATTTTATGTCATTAACTATGTTACTGTAAACAGTTTGTTTTTATTCTAATTCTAATAATAAAGTCTCTTCAGCAGAACTTCTGTTTGTGACACAAATGAAACAGGACCGTAAAAAATCTTCCTCCTTCCACCAACCTGCCCAAACGTCCATCCTGATCTGCCTTCCCTCCAGCCAACCGCCCCCCACCAACACCACCACCACCACCCCCCACCCCACTCCACCCTCACTCCTGAAAGATATATAAAAAATAATTTCCCCCCCGCCGCTTGGCTTCAGGCTATAGATTAGTCCATCTGAAGCAGAGCAGGAAGGGAGGAAGGCTACAGAGAGAGAGAGAGACAAAAAGAGAGAGAGACGGAGAGAGAGAGAGACGGAGAGAAAGAGAGAGAGAGAGAGAGAGAGAGAGAGAGAGAGACGGAGAGACAGAGATGGAGAGACAAAAAGAGACAGAGATGGAGAGAGAGAGAGAGAAAAAGAGAGAGGGAATGAGAGAGAGAAAGAGAGAGAGAGAGAAAGAGAGCGAGACGGAGAGAGAGAGGGAGAGAGAGACTGAGACGGAGAGAGGTGAGAAAAAGAGGCCGCATTATTTCTAACACCCTCCTCTTCCTCCCTCCATCCTTGCAGGAGTGTGAAAGCAGAGGAGAGACGGGGAGGAGGTCACGGCCAGCAGACAGGATATGATGTAAGGACAGAAAAGGTTTGGAGGAAGTTTGTTTGGTGCTGGTTAAAAAACTATTGGAGGAAAACGTTGTTTACTTCCATCTACTGAATAGAAAGACGAAGAGCGACAGGAAACTACTGATCTACTAATTATTCATTATTCTCACCATCGTTCTTCAGACACAATCACGGGTTTACCTCCTTCACCGGAGGAGTCTTCTCCTGTGAACACGTGAACTATAAACGTCAGTCGGATAAAAGACCCTCAGAATAAACACTTAAAAGAAAGTTCAGTCACTCCATATAATAAAACCTGAGGCTGGATTTTAACTTCAGTACAGAAAAATATCAACCGAAATAATGTCCAGAAAAAGGAGGGAGGGCAGCGAGGTCAAAGACCCGGACGTCTCCATCATGGAGGAGCAGAGCGGCGGTGGGGATGAAACAGCAGGAGATAAGGAGGCGTCCCCAGATGTGATTAACTTCACATCAGAATCAAGACGTCACAAAAAGAGTTTTTGTTCAAGAGTTTCTGGGAAAATCCTCTTCAGCCCGACGTGACGCCGCTTCTCCCGCCGTTCTCACAGGAACAAAGTCGGCTGAGATCCGAGCAGCTTCGTCCTTGGATTGAAAATATTCATCCTCTTCATCTCCGCCGCTCAGATCCAAAACTCTAACAATTACTCCCGACCTGAGAGATAACGGCCAATCAGGAGGATCTAATCAGAGCGCCGCCGACACGGACACCAGAGGGTCCTCCTACCTCTGAGAGGAGGAGCAGGAGAGAGGAGGGAGCAGGAGAGAGGAGGGAGCAGGAGAGAGGAGGCACACAGGAGAGAGGAGGGAGCAGGAGACAGGAGGCACATAGGAGAGAGGAAGGAGCAGGAGGGAGGAGGGAGCAGGAGAGAGGAGGCACACAGGAGAGAGAAGGGAGCAGGAGACAGGAGGCACATAGGAGAGAGGAAGGAGCAGGAGAGAGGAGGGAGCAGCAGAGAGGAGGGAGCAAGAGAGAGGAGGGAGCAGGAGAGAGGAGGGAGCAAGAGAAAGGAGGGAGCTGGAGAGAGGAGGGAGCAGGAGAGAGGAGGGACGAGTAATTGAGACGATGATCAGCAGTGATGGGGGACGTGGAGGAAGAGGACGGAGGAAAGCAAGGACGTCTCTCCTCCACCTTCATCCGACAGGAAGACAAGAGGGAGAGGAGGAAGAAGTGAAAAAAACTGAATGTATTTAATAAAACTGGAGTCAACCTCGATCAGACTGCTGCAGAGGAGGAGGAGGAGGAGGAGGGGGGGCATGATGAAGAGGAAACTGTGGATGGATGACATGGAGGATGACTCCATGAACCCCTCAGACCCTCCGTCCAGCGCCGATCGCCGACTCTGGTTGAGCTACGAAGACCCCTCCCCCCTGTGGCGTTCTCCACATGATGAGTGACAGCCGGCCCCCAGCAGCAAACACGGGCTCCTCTGTGAGTGATGTCACTTCATCATCATGCTGAGGTTGTCATTTCCATCACGACCCCCCGGCCGCTCCGGGACGCCGCTCACATTTCACTCTGCTGAGACGCCGCAACAAGAGGAGCAACGTATCCGCGAAGGTTTCACGCCTCCTGGTTCCGGCGAGGAGGAAAATGCCTCTGCAGCATTTTGGCAGAATTTGTTTGTTCAGGATGTGAAAATGGGGCTTTTGGGAAATTCAACCTCAGAACGAGAATGGACCGTCAGCCAGACGACCCGGCGCCAAACGTGAGCGGCCAATAACTGAAGGCATCAGCTGTTCACTGGCTCGTCTTCATCATTCCTTCAAGAGTTCAAAGGTTCTACGTGTTCTACTTTACATCCCACATAATTTATCTTAAGAGTAAATGGGTCTTGGTTCTGATGGGTTGAACTCAACGTTTTTACGCAGCAATCTGAATTTGTGAAAAATCTGAATTCTGCTTAATTTAACATTTTAAAACATAACCCAACAAACCGGGCCAGACCCACAACACAAACAGAACCATGGCCGGGTCGGTCCGTTTTAGACCCGGCACTCAGTTGCTGGACCAAAACAACCAGGTAGGTTTAAAGAGTAGCATAGATTATATGATAACTATGAATAAAGGGACATTTGAGGCATCGGCAGGAAGTGATGTCATCAGGGGACGAATGAGTCTTTCTCTCGGGAACATCGATGCTCTGATCCAAAGGTGTGGGTTTCCTCTGACGGGACCGACTGAGGCAGAAGCGTACGGGTTCTGTGGTTCTGCATAAATACTACATGTGTGGCCAGACGACGGCGTCATGTGACCGCGGCCACCGAACCACACAGGATCAAAGGACCCGCGGGTTGAGCGCTGAGTGGGCGGGGTTTCTCCCGAGGACGGCTGCATTAAAGGGAGAATAATGGCGGCGCGGCGAGTAAGAAACGACTAAACAACCAAAGAGGAACAAAGCATTCAGGCGCTGTCGCCCCCTGACCCGGACAGCTTCCCCTTCAGATTCTGGTGCGGCGCTGATGCACCGGCTACAATTAGTGTGTACATGTGTGTGTGTGTGTGTGTGTGTTTGTGTGTGTGTGTTTGTGTGGGTGTGATTGCAAAGTGTTCCCATCTGTGTGACCTTCAGACCTCTGAGAAGAAACCCCCCCAAAACAACCGCAGAACCGACTTTGTCACTGGAGAGGGCCGTAGGGGACGAGGGGGGGGGCAGGGGGAGGGACTTAGACTCGCTGTCCTGTTTAAATTTGTAGGCCTTGCTCTCCAGAGGCTCCATGAGGTCCACGTGAGTCGTCTAGATGATGAAGAGCACATAATCCGACCCCCCTCCCCCCCCGGAGGCAGAGCTGAAGGATTCATTAGCTCACCGTCCTTCTCCACGCGTCCTCGCTCCCTCCAAAAGAAAAAAAAGCGAGCTGGACCTCGCCGTTGACGTTTCCTGTAAGTAAAAACGTCTTCATAAATCTCCTACGGCGTTTTATAACCCAACTACGCCACGTTAACGGAGCTCTGGTCACGTCCCGACGGCAGCGAGGAGGAGAAAGGCATTAAGTGGAGTCAAACAGAACCGCCGTTATTTCTCCTCCTCGCTCCTAAAGAACCCACGGAAACCCGGCGCTGGAGCTTCTCCACATTCCAACTCCGATACACAAGAATTCATTACTTCCAGCTTCAGCTTCTCCAAGACAGCAGGTTCCGCTGTCGTCGCTGACTGTTGTGGTACCGCTCGGTCCGTAAATGGTTCCAGCTACAAAGAAGACGTCTGCGTTTTTGAGGCAGGCGGTGAGGATGATGAAGGTATGTGTGGTCTGGAGAGTGTTTGGAACGTGAGCTGATGCCAGATAAAGACTCCCGCTTTTGAAAAGTTGGCTGCTGAAATACGGACACCGCTTTTTCCCTTCTCCTGATGGAATGTTGGCCCTCGGTGCTCCGAGCAGAACCACACCAGAACTTATCTGACCCATGTAAGACGGAGAGGCTGAGAAACGTCAAACGACTTTACTGCCTAAAGTCTAGGAACAAATTAAAACCACATTCATCCAGCTGGAAGGAAAATCTGTTGATTTCTGAGGGGACTCTCATTTGAATGTGTGTGTGTGTGTGTGTGTGTGTGTGTGTGTGTGTGTGTGTGTGTGTGTGTGTGTGAGTGTGAGTGTGTGTGTATACGTGTGTGTGGGTATACGTGTGTGTGGGTGTGTGTACGTGTGTGTATATGTGTGTACGTGTGTGTGTATATGTGTGTACGTGTGTGTATATGTGTGTACGTGTGTGTGTATATGTGTGTGTATATTTGTGTGTACGTGTGTGTATATGTGTGTGTATATGTGTGTATGTGTGTATATGTGTGTGTATACGTGTGTGTACGTGTGTGTAAATGTGTATATGTGTGTATGTGTGTATATGTGCGTGTATATGTGTGTGTATATTTGTGTGTATGTGTGTGTATACGTGTGCGTGTATACGTGTGTGTGGGTGTGTGTGGGTATACGTGTCTGTGTGTGTGGGTGTGTATACGTGTGTGTGGGTGTGTGCGGGTCTACGTGTGTGTGTGTGTGTGTGTGTGTGTGTGTGTGTGTGTGTGTGTGTGTGTGTGAGTGTGTGTGTATACGTGTGTGTGTATACGTGTGTGTGCGTGTGTGTGTGTCTGTGTGTGTGTGTGGGTATACGTGTGTGTGGGTGTGTGCACGTGTGTGTATATGTGTGTACGTGTGTGTGTATATGTGTGTACGTGTGTGTGTATATGTGTGTACGTGTGTGTATATGTGTGTACGTGTGTGTGTATATGTGTGTGTATGTGTGTGTATATGTGTGTATATGTGTGTATATGTGTGTGTATACGTGTGAGTACGTGTTTGTAAATGTGTATGTGTGTGTGTATATGTGTGTGTATGTGTGTGTATATGTGTGTGTATAGTTGTGTGTACGTGTGTGTATGTGTGTGTAAATGTGTATATGTGTGTATGTGTGTATATGTGCGTGTATATGTGTGTGTACGTGTGTGTATATGTGTGTGTATATTTGTGTATGTCTGTGACTTCATGTCGGGCACACCTCCACACACACTAACACACACGCAAACAAACAAACATACTCACATCACACATATACACGCACACGTACCCACACACGTACACACACACACACATGAACACACACACACATACACATGTATACACACACATGAACACACACACACGAACACAAACACGCATGAACACAAACACACCCATGAATACACACACAGACATGAACACAAACACACACATGAACACGCACACACACACACACATGAAAACACACACATGAACACACACACACACACACACACAAAAACACACACACACACATGAAGACACACACATGTACACACACACACGAACAAACACACACACACATGAACACACACACATGAACACACACACATGAACACACACACACGCACATGAACACACATGAACACGGACACACACACACACACACACGAACACACACACACCCATGTATACACAAACGCACACATGAACACACACACACACACACATGAACACACACACACACACATGAACACACACACACACACACACATGAACACACACACACACATGAACACACACACACACACACACACACACACACCCATGTATACACAAACGCACACATGAACACACACACACACATGAACACACACACACACACACACATGAACACACACACATGAACACACACACACATGAACACACACACACATGAACACACACACACACACATGAACACACACACACATGTACACACACACACACACATGAACACACACACACAAGAACACACACACACACACACGAACACACACACACACACACACATAAACACACACACACACACATAAACACACACACACACACGAACACACACACACACACATGAACACACACACACGCACACGAACACACACACACATGAACACACACACACATGAACACACACACACACGAACACACACACACATGAACACACACACACACACATGAACACACACACACACACATGAACACACACACACATGAACATGATCTGGCGGTTGATCTTTCCTCCATGCTTGATGACATTTTAATTCTCAGCAGTTATTCACTTTCCATCCATCCTGTTCTATTACAATCACCCCCACCTCTTCATCCACCCTCCTCCTCTCTACTCCCTCCTCCCTCCCTCCTCTCTACTCCCTTCTCCCTCGCTCCTTTCCGTGTCCATAAACTCGGAGGGCGGGTGACTCAGAATCACATCATATTAACCTCCAGCACCAAAACACTCAGCAAACTGGGCCACAGCGCAGCAGTCTCCACCCTCCCTCCTCCACCCCCCCTCCTCCCTCCAGCGAGGTTCTAAACAGGAGGAGCAGAGTGAGGAACACACACCTGATCTCTGCGTCTGCGGATCACGCAGTCCTGAGAGGGAGGCTGATGGCTTGTGACAGATCTGCTGCCCATTCATGGGTTGGTTTGAGCAGGAGGCAGGAGAAAGGAGGCAGGAGAAAGGAGGCAGGAGGCATTGTGGGTGATGTGTGTGAAAAACATGGCTGTTTCCTGTCACATTGTTTGCCTTTGACTAAATCCATATCGTGATTTGTTAGACGGCACAGTTTGTCTCACCCGATAATCCGGCTCGGAATCGTCACGCCGCACGTGTGCATGACGCGACCCCAGCCTCCTCCTGTCGCACGCCAAGGTCACGAGCGTTCTCGTGTTTGTACGGCAGCGAGATCCTGCAGATCAACATCTGCGCCGATCAGCAGCGAGTTAGTGACGAGCGTGTCTCATCACATCGATAAAAGCCCACCCACGACCCCCTAAAGCTACTTATGGCCTCCATAGGAGATACGTATGACGAGGGGGGGGGTCATCATCACTCAGAACCACAACCGGGCCAGAATGAGGTCATCAGCGGGCAAAAATACACAGACGGCGTCTTTGCTGCTCGTTAAATGACCAGCGACAAACTGTGGAGGAGCAAACAGGAGGAGACCGGTCCAGAGTAATCCCTGATAAGTAAATGGGCCCGGCGGAGCGTGGACCCGCATAATGGAGCCAAAGAAAGAGGCGGGAGAGAAAGCGAGCCGGGCCATTAGGAGGAGCCTTGTGTAACTTCAGCAAAGTGCTGGTCATGTAGGACACTCACTACCAGTGTTCCTCACAACTGGGTCAATGTTCCAGACCCGGGGCACGGATGGCGTCCGGCGCTTCCTCCGCATGCAGTGAGGATCTGGCCGTAAACCTGCCAGAACCCGCTCACCCTGCTCTGAGTGGACCTGCATGCATACTAGAACCTGCTTCAATGATGTCACTAATGCTTCATGAACTCTCATCAGCGGATCCACGAGCGACTTCATCTCACTCCTATCAAACACGGTCGGCGCCGGCAGGGCCGAGGAGAGGAGGCTGAGCGGGCCGACGAGTTCTCCGTCGTGTTCGAACGCCAGACCTTCCAGCGGAAGTTGAGGCGATGGCGGCGCCGCCACAGAGGATGCACGTGGCTCCCCGCTGACCCAGAATGGGTCCGTCTGGCGCCGTGGTTCCGTCTGTCGGTTCCTGCAGCTTTCTGCATTATATCAGCCTCCAGATTGGAGGCTTGCAGAAGTGGGTCAGTACCGGCCT
>VRLP01006251.1:17500-29975 GCA_009660295.1 Lophius piscatorius
TGGGTGTGTGTGTGTGTGTGTGCGTATACACATCTGTGTGTGCGTATACATGTGTGTCTGTGTGTGTGTATGTGTGTATGTGTACATGTGTGGGTGTGTGTGTGTGTGTGTGCGTATACACATCTGTGTGTACGTATACATGTGTGTGTGTGTGTGTGTGCGTGTTGTCATTAGTGCGAGGTTTCTCTCAGCTCTGTCCTGATGTTTGTTTGCATTCCTGCTGGAGTTCAAAGTTCACTTTGGTTGAGGGTTGGGAGATAACTGTCTGTCTGAATCTGTGGTTCACTTTCAGGTTCAACCGCCTTCATTCATCTGATTGAATCTTTTCTCACGCGGCCAAAGAAAACAGCGACGCGTCTGTGGAATAAAACTCCTGCATCAACTTCCTGTCTGCGTCTCCGAGAACTCTACAAACATTTATGAGGGCTAGAAACCACGAGGTTGTTGGTTCAATCCCTTTGCCCTGCTGTCTGTGTGTGAATGAGTGAGTGGGTGAATGAGTGAGTGTGTGAATGAGTGAGGGTGTGAATGAGTGAGTGGGTGAATGAGTGAGTGTGTGAATGAGTGAGTGGGTGAATGAGTGAGTGTGTGAATGAGTGAGGATGTGAATGAGTGAGTGGGTGAGTGAGTGGATGAATGAGTGAGTGTGTGAATAAGTGAATGAGTGAGTGTGTGAATGAGTGAATGAGTGATTGGGTGAATTTGTGAATGAGTGAGGGGGTGAATGAGTGAGTGTGTGAAAAAGTGAACGAGTGAGTGGGTGAATGAGTGAGTGGGTGAATGTGTGAATGAGTGAGTGTGTGAAAGAGTGAATGAGTGAGTGGGTGAATGAGTGAGTGGGTGAATGTGTGAATGAGTGAGTGTGTGAAAGAGTGAATGAGTGAGTGGGTGAATGCTGGCTCATGCCGGCGTTCTCTACGTTCAGTCCATCTATCAGACAGAACCTTCCTGACAGTCTGACTCCTAATTCGACTCTTTGACCCCGACTTTGTTTTTTAAGTGTGGTTGATCTTTAAAGGCTGTATTTTTATATACAGACTAGTATTTTTTCTGAAAGCCTTCATCAGAATTATTCCCAACATGTCGGCTCCTGCTGCCCGTCAGGAACGCCGACATTCCCCTCTGGTGGAAGCAGCCAGGACCGTAAACCCTCTTCCAGGAAATTCTGTCTCTGATACGTTTAGTTTTCCACATGAAACCTGTTCTTCCAGGTAAAAATGGTTGGTTCACTGCTTACACACAATTAACTGACGTATTAAAAGCCAAACCTTTAAGTCACAGAGACTTAAAACCATCAACAGTTAAAGGCAGTTTTTTAAATTACTTTTACCCTGCATAAAATCTGTCTTTAAAATAAAACACAGTCAGAATCCGGCGGGTTCAGTCTTAAACCCTTAACTTAACTGGATGTTAGCGTCCTTTCAGTCCATCAAACATCTTTTTACAGTCTGTAATTTAAAGTCGTTTCTTTAACATCTACATCCACGAATCCCTCAGCTGTTCATTCTAAAGGTTTCACAACTTTCCCCTCGCGTCAAAACGTCCTTCTGGCCGAAGAGCGAGCAGCTGGCTGGACCGAACCATTCCGCTGCGTCTACAGGGGTGTTCCCTCCAGGTTCTGAAGCCCTGCCGTCCTCTGATGAAGACGAGGCTTTCTTCCTCGGAGGAGCGTTTGTTTAGTGTCGAGTTTAGGCTCCAGAGCAGATCCAGTTTTCTTGCCTTTCTTAACGTTAGTAAATATATTTGGGGTGTTTAAAAGACACTTCTCTACTTCCCCTTCATGGCTTTCTGTATGTGTGTGTGTGCAGCAGGGAGACCATCAGAAGTTGGGCCGGGTTCAGAAGAACACGCTGGTTTAAGTTGAGGAAAGGTCCGGCTGAAGGCTTTCAGGAAACAAATGCACCTTCACCCAGAGGAAGAGGATGAAGTACAGAACAACCCTCCAGCGATTACTGGGACTCTTTCATCAGCAGGGACTGAATGTTGGGCTCAAGGGCGCCTCAGCAGCCGGACGGCCTCCTTCAGACTCTTGAACCCACTTCTCTTTGGTTCTGCTTCAAACCACAATCAGAACATGCGTTTTGAGGCGACTGAATGAAGTGAAGCAGATGTTCAGATCAGGAGAGAGAAGAAGAACGGCCAACGAACAAAAACTTTTTGTTTTATGAAGATATTTGGATTATTATTATTATTATTATTATTATTAGTTTAACCTCTTTTAGTAAAACATCTTCTGAAAACTGTTGGACCCTTTTTAGACTTTCTTGGTTAAATCAAGTTACTTGGTTCCGGTGAGTCCTCACGTTCTTTGATACTCCAGAAAAGGTTCCGTCCTCGGCCCCTTACTCTTCAGCTTCTACCTGCTGCCAATGGGTCGGGTCATGGACCGGTTCCGTCACATCCTTCAGTAGAAACACGGTGAGCGGGACAGGAAAGGGTTAAAAACGTTCCACTGCTGTGGAAGGACGGATATATTTGAGGCCATGGCTTCACTCAGAAGAGCAGAACCAGCGCGTCTGAACAACAGAACCTTCTGTAAGGGGTACCGGGCCAGAAACAGCAGTTCTGCAGGACCGCCCAGAGTTAACGGACCAATATTCTGTTGGGCTTGATCTCATCTCTGCCTCGTGGATGCGGGTTCAGCGCATGGAAGGATGCTGGTGGTTCTAAAATACAAGATCGTCTTCCTCCGGTCCAACCTTTGACCTCGGCGCTGTTCTGGCTGCTTCCCATCCAGTCGACGCCCTGATACAGATCCGACTCAGGTCCGAATGTTGAGGAAAAAATCCTCTTAAAAGTTCCTCTTGAGGAAAGACCCGAGGTCTAAGATCCCAGGCACCACAGTCTGACCGGGGAGAGAAGGTTTTGGGTCCCAGCCGGACCGCGAGGTGTGGACTAAGATTTTATATTTATTTAAAAAAATGACATGTTCTAACAAATCCATGTGACCAGCTCTCCTTTATGTGGGACTTCCTGTCCCCTCCTGTGGACGCGCCGCGTCATGGTTACACGTCGACAGAGATGAAGAATGAATCCTCTCAGGTACCGACACGTGACTCCAGGTAAGACGGGGGTCCAGAGACCCCCTGAGAACCAAGTTCTTCATGTCACAGTGTTTGAACGATGGTGGATGAAGAACCTCCTGATGAAGAACCTCCTGATGAAGAACCGCCTGATGAAGAACCTCCTGATGAAGAACCTCCTGATGAAGAACCTCCTGATGAAGAACCGCCTGATGAAGAACCTCCTGATGAAGAACCTCCTGATGAAGAACCTCCTGATGAAGAACCTCATGAAAGGCGATTATTCATCCTCAGCGTATCTCAGAACAGAAAATGAATTCTGACTTCAGACGTGCTCCGATCACAGGACGCATCCAGATTCTCGTTAGAATCTCCCATAATGCACCAGCCCAGAATAAGCTATGACTCATTCGTTACGTGGCGTCGTATCTGTGGGTTGAGGAACCTTTCCGTTCCCGGGCGCCACCGCCTTAACTTCTTTGATTGCGTGATCAGTAATCCGTTTTGAGTGCGGCGCTCCAAGAACGGTGAATCTGTCTCGCTCCTCCAGCGCCGATTCATTTCACGTTTCCTAACGGCGCTCCCAAAAATAACAAACCTGGCAATAATTAGGCTCCTCTCTGTGCAGGGATGGGAGCCGGGCCAAAACCAGTAACAAAAGGTTTACGGCCCACGTAGCAATCACTAAAGACGGACAAACCGCCCTGTTCATTAGTTGTGTTGTAAAATGAAACAATAACAGCGAGTTTAGTCCTAATTAAAGCTTCAGAGGATCCAGAGTCGGACGATGCAGCAGGTCAACCTCATAAAGGAGTTCTGAAAACTTCAGGAAGCCACAAACCTGGATAAATAAAGGTTAATCCAATAAAAGACATTGGCCAGCGCCCAAACGTAGACGCGGTTCTGGCCGGAGCCTCAGATGCCGCTGGAGGCCGCCTCCCCCGGCAGCATCAACCAAGAGAGCGACGCGGCTGAAGGCGTCAATCAATTACTTCAGTGTTTTCACTCATTCTGCCAAACAGACCGCCTCCCTCTACCCCACCTTTATGCTCCGCCTTTTCTTCATCTCTGACTTCTCTGGCACCACACACACACACACACACCCACACACACAGACACACAGACACACTCACACACACACACATACACTCACATCCTCACACACATACACTCACATCCTCACACACACTCTCACACACACCCACACACACAGACACACTCACACATACTCACACACACTCACACACACACCCACACACACAGACACACTCACACATACTCACACACACTCACACACACACCCACACACACAGACAAACTCACACATACTCACACACACTCGCACACACACCCACACACACAGACACACTCACACATACTCACACACACATTCTCACACAATCACACACACATACTCACACACACACACACACACACACACACTCACATCCTCACACACACACACACACACACACAGACACACTCACACATACTAACACACACTCTCACACACACACAGACACTATCACACACTCACACATACACTCACACACACTCTCACACACACACACACACACAGACACAATCACACATACTAACACACACATTCTCACACAAACACACACACATACTCACACACACACACTCACGTCCTCACACACACACACACACACAGACACACTCACACACACTCTCACACACATTTTCACACACACACACACACACATACTCACACACACATTCTCACACAAACACACACACGACCAACAAAGACCCTCTCATAATGAGGGCACGGCGGTGTCTGAGAGTGTGCGGTTCTTTGTGTGGTCTGCGTGTGTGTACGGGGGGATTATGGCGGTGAATAGGGGCCAAGCTGGGCTCTGGCCCTGACTGAATTAATTACTCTAATTAGCTCCTTAATTGCATATATTAAAGCAGTGGTTAGAGGGGCTGGGGCGGTGGGTAGGGTCTGGATCTAAAGTTGGAGCGGGGGTGGGCACAGACAGACAAAGGGGTATTACACACAAATACACAGGAGCACAGACTCTTGCCGGTGTGCCACTCACCGGCACCCCCCCCATTTGACGTAGTTTGAAGTGGAGAAACGAGACCCGCACCCCTCCTACATCCCGACATGACGAGGGTATTCAATTACCCCCCTCATCAATATATAATCAGTGGTTACAGCAGCAGCAGATGTGCGGTTCTGTACCGACCCGGCCCCCCACAGGGACCAGAGAGGATTAATATGGATCTACAGGGACCGCTCCAGGCAGTCCTGATCTCAAACCCTCACGCTGAGCTCCGCTCTGAAAGACGCCAGACCCTCGTAATAGGACAAAATAGTTCCCGACAATGTCGTATTTGTGGATTTCACCCAAAACGTCTGACAACAACGATGATCAGGCAAAAACAAGTAAACAACCAGTCCACTGATGAATCATCACTCACACACACACACACACACACACACTCATATACACACACAAACAACCACACCCTCACACACACTATCTCACACTCATATGCACACACGAAAACCATCAAATACACACACACACACACACAGTTGCTTCCAAGTGATAATAATATTATTTGTGGAGTATTTTTTTGTAGTAATGGTGATGGTGTGTATGTGTGTGTATGTGTGCGTGCGTGTGTATGTGTGTGTGTGTGCGTGTGTATGTGTGTGTGTGTATGTGCGTGTGTATGTGTGTATGTGTGTGTATGTGTGCGTGTGTGTGTATGTGTGTTTGTGTGTGTGTGTGTGTGTATGTGTGTGTATGTGTGTGTATGTGTGTGTGTATGTGAGTGTGTATGTGTGTGTGTGTATGTGCGTGTGTATGTGTGTATGTGTGTGTATGTGTGTGTTTGTATGTGTGTGTATGTGTGTGTGTATGTGTGTGTATGTGTGTGTGTGTATGTGTGTGTATGTGTGTGTGTGTGCGTGTGTATGTGTGTGTGTATGTGTTTATGTGTGTGCGTGTGTGTGTATGTGTGTATGTGTGTGTATGTGTGTGTGTATGTTTGTGTGTATGTGTGTGTGTGTATGTGTGTGTGTGTATGTGTGTGTGTATGTGTGTGTGTGTGCGTGTGTATGTGTGTGTGTATGTGTTTATGTGCGTGCGTGTGTGTGTATGTGTGTATGTGTGTGTATGTGTGTGTATGTGTGTGTATGTGTGTGTGTTGGGGGTAATGGAGCAGCTTAATGGCAGTTAAAATGGATTGCAGCTGACTGTCGGGGTCTTCCTGTCTTCACTGAGTGTTAACACTTTCTTCTTCATTCTTCATTCTTTTCCTCCTCCTCTTCTTCTCAGTGTGTTTTTAGAGAACAGCTGTGACTCAGAGATGAACCTACTCTTCCTCGCGTCGCTCTTCTGCCACTCAAGAAAAGTCGGATTTCTCTCTCGAAGGAACACAACTGAAACTAACATCATTCACCCATTCACACAAACATTCAAACAAATATTAACACAAACATTCAATCAAACATTCACACACAAATTCACACACACATTCACCCATTTACACAAACATCTACGCAAACATTCACACATTCACACAAACATTCAGACAAACATTCACACAAACATTCACACAAACATTCAGACAAACATTCACACAAACATTCAGACAAACATTCACACAAACATTCACACAAACATTCAGACAAACATTCACACAAACTCGAGAAGTTTAGAACACAGCAGAGACAGATTTGAACCTGCAACCTTCTTGCTGTGAGGTTGTTTTGCCCACTGCTGCCTGAATTCAACCAGAATTCAAAGGGTTCTATTCTGGCCCAGAACCCCCCCACCCCCCCACTGTTTTATGTTTAATCCATGTTTTGGAGAAACCAGCCGTAGAGCGTTCGGAGCGCTGCTGGGTTTATTGGTTCCGTTTGCTTCTTGACCCCCTTCATCTTTAAACGTCGCCCATCTGCTGATATTTTCTCATCTCACAATTCAAAGGCCGACAAATTCGCTGCATTAATGTCCAATATTTATGCTAAGCTAGGCTAACCGCTGCCTGACTCCAGCCAGTTTTCATTACGCTCAGCAGGAAGAAAGAAAACACGACAAATCTCCTCAATAAACCAAACAGATGTTTCATGGGAGCAAACGCACACACACACACACACACACACACACACACACAGATACACACAATCACAGACTGTGTGTGTTTGTGTGTATCTGTGGGTGTGCGTGTGTGTGTGTTCAGGGGTCGTGTTTGCGTGAACCTGGACACTAAATCAAAGCGATATTAGGAGGCTAATGTGTTGTGTTGATGACAGAGGTCATCCAGGAGGTGCGCTTGTTTTAAACTCCCCCCGTCTGATTGCTGTGAAACACGTCCCTGTGAAGAAAGGTTACCCGGCAGAAGGAAGCAGCACAATGCTGCCATTGTGTGTCAAGCTGCACCGAGTGTGTGTGTGTGTGTGTGTTTGTGTGTGTGTGTTTATGTGTGTGCGTGTGTGTGTATGTGCATGCGTGTGTGCGTGTGTGTATGTGTGTGCGTGTGTGTGTATGTGTGTGTGTGTGTGTGTGTGTGTGTGTGTGTTTATGTGTGTGTGTGCATGTGTGTGTGTGTGTGATGTTAAACGAATCACACAATGTTAACCAGGACCGATCCAATTAGAGAGGGATTCTTCTCGTCTGACCGTTAGCAGGAGGGATGCATTCACACTCAGTCACGCAATCAAGCCCACCCCACTGAGAACCGCACACTTTCTCACGAACTACACAGTCAGGCCTCCACAAAGAGGGACAGACACACACACCCACACACACACACACACACACACTACCACTCACTCACACGCCATCCTCGTCCACACACCAAAACACACAGCGCCGCCGCTCAGACGGGAGCGCGGTTCTGATTGCTGACCTAAATCAGCCGGGCGATCTGTCACTTTCTCTTACTCACACTCACCACACTCTTTCTCCTCTTTTCCTTTCTCCTCTCCCTCTCTTCTTTTTTTTAGCCCAAATGTCCCTCGCTCTCCCGGCGTCGCTTTGCATCAAGTCCGGCTCGGCCCTCTCCTCTGCCCTCACAGAACCGATTGGGCCTCAGAACCGAGACTCGGCCTCCATGTTGCATGTCTGCGGAGGCCGTGCAGCGACCTGCTCGCGTGTTTCCATAGGGATGAAGAGGCTCAGAGGAAACTGGCCTCAAACATGTCAGCTGACCGTCATCCTTCAGGAGAGTCCGCCTCCTCTTTACTTCATTAGAAATACTGAATACACATACACGTATCTAAATGTAAAATATAATGTATTATGTATTTAAATACATGACTATATATTTATATATCTATACATAATTATTTATATACATATTATATATTATACATATATTATAGATATATTTATATATAAAAAATTATATATTTAAATGCATATTACCTTATATAGTACATATATATATATATATATATATATATATATATATTTACAGTTTTAGGACCCATGTTGAATAGTTTTTAACTTCATTAAACCACACCTGACGACCTGGTTCTGACCCGGTTCTGACCCGCTGATCAAACTCCCCAGAAAGATGGAGCAGCAGGAGAAGAGTAGCGTCACGATGAAGGGCAGGAACTGATAAGATGGACCTCATTAAAATCTAAGAGGAGTAACTGTCTGCTTCTCCTCCTTCCTTCCTCCTGTTTTCTATAAAATAACTATCTGCTCCTTCTTCAGCTCCTCCGCTCGGTTCGCTCCGAACCGCATCAACCTCAGAAAGACGGACCGATGATCAGAGCCGGAACCACCGCAGCAGTGGGCCCGGTTCATCACGTCCTTCAGATCTTCTCCTCTCACTCAACGATCCACGTCGCTTTACTTCATTATTTATTTATTTATTTATGTAATTGTTTATATTTGTATGTATTGTATTTCATGAATATTTTTACTGTTTTTTTAGTTACTGTATTTATTGTACAGAGATGAGTTCTGTTATTATATATTATATATACTGTCCTGTTATTAAAACAATGTGAACATGGGACTAATCTGTGTGATTATATACATATATAAATACATATATAAATACATATATTTATACGTATATATTTAAATATGTATTTTAATACATATTTAAGCAGGTAGAAATATCTTTGTGTATACACATATATAATATATATATATATATATATATTATATATGTATAAATATATGTATTTATATATATAAATACATATATTTATATGTATATATATATATAGATGTGTACTACTGTGCTGCATGTGAGTTCTGGTTCTGAGGTGTTGAGTCTTGAGGGGTTTTTCTCTCTAGAGCTTCTCTACCGAACCTCTAAGTCTCTCACTGTGGTCGTCCGTCCTCCTTCTGTCACCTCCTCTCTCCTCCCTGCTTCCTGCAGAGCTCCTTCTTCTCCCGCGTGTTTCTGGGGGCTTCAGCAGATGTAGATTCTAAGTGTACCTGGAATCCGCGCCTCTTCCTCCCAGCTGCTCTCTATCCCTCCTCCACCCATCCCTTCACTCCGCCCATGCCTTCACTCCGCCCATCCCTTCACTCCGCCCATCCCTTCACTCCTGCTCCGCCTGCTGCAGTCGCAAACAAAGTTGTGAGCTGCTCGCCGACATTGGGCGCGCTCACGCGCGCGCTCAGTCACGCACGTGAGCACACCGGGAGACATAAAGTAACGCGGAGCGGCGGAGAGGTGCTGCTCATTTAGGCTGCACTGCAGTGATTTTTTCCTCTTCTCCTCTTCCTTTGTCTCCTCTCCATTTCACTCTCCATTCATCCGTCTCCCTCCGTCGCTGTCCCCCTTTGCGCACCCCCCCCCTCCTCTCCCTCCTCTCCCTCCTCCTCCTCTCCCCCTCCTCCTGGATTTTTGTCATTTATTTCAGCTTAACCCTGATAAATAAACCAGAGAGAAGTTCTGCATTATTGAACACTACAATGTTGCTGTCTGCACGCACTGCAGCGGGCCGAGCCGAGCAGCACCGCAGTCCCAGCACCACCAACACCCCCTCCACCTCCACCCCGACATGCACACACACACACACACACACACACAGGCCAGAGACATGTCTTCATTTGACTTTGCAGCCTGAAACACTTGAATTCAAACAGAGCAGGTGGAGAACATTACAGGTGTAGAGATGCAGACAGGGCTCTGAGGAGGAGGAGGAGGAGGAGGAGGAGGAGGTCCCTCCTGTCATTTATTCTTAGATTATCTCGTCTCATTCCATGTATTTCTATTTCACCTTTACATGCAGCAGCTCTCATGGTTGATGAAGACGGGAGACTGACTGATGAAGAACTAAACCACTCAGGAAGAATCACTTTATTCTTCAGCACAAAGATTCTCTCAGCGCCGATTATCTTCATCCTAACGGAACAAAGGAGCTCTTTGAACGGAAAATAGAAATAAATAACGTTTCTGTGCGCGAGGGTTTGTTCTGTTGGTTCAGAATAAAGATTTTGTATTATACTGGGATATTTATAAATATAACAATAAGATAAACAACATCTCCCAAAGACAACAAGAACCATCGGTACCGGAACCGACGAAGACCAACGCAGAGACGGTAAGAAGTTTGTAGGAAAGACACAAGCTGAGCCGACCAAAGACACACACCTGCACCCAAACACACCTTTATTTATTCCTGCTCCGGTCAGCTCTTCTATTATTCAGAGTGGTGGAAGATGTTTATCTCCGCCTTTGTGCGACGGCATACACCAGGCTCTCCGCAAAGCCCCGGGGGCCCTGCTCCCTAAACACACTGCTGGGAGTCATTCACGTGCGCAAACACAGAAGAACGCCGTCACATGACTTCACAGCAAACGCACACACACATACGCACACACGTCACACACACATACACACACACACACACACACACACACTCATCTGTCTCACTGCAGCAACTACACTGCAGTCCCACAGCGGCTGACCCGAACAATCTTTGCATCGCTTTCTGTGTGTGTGTGTGTGCGTGTGTGTGTGTGTGTGTGCGTGTGTGTGTGCGTGTGTGTGTGAGAGTGTTTTTAACCACAGACCTGCTCAAAGGCGGCCGTGTGTGTGTGAGTGCATACATTTATGAGAAATGTGAGTCTGCATATGTTAGTGTGAGCACCAGGGGAACAAAACAACTTGTGTGTCTGTGTGTGTGTATGTGTGTGTTTGTGTGTGTCACAGACACACTCACACACACACATATCCACACAGACACACACACAGATACACACACACAGGCAGACACACACACGCAGATACACACACACAGACACACACACACACACACACACACATACAAACACACAAACACACACATAGACACACACATAACCACACAGACACACACACACACGCAGACACACACACACACACACACACACACACACTCACTCACATATGTACGTACACACACCCACACCCACAGAGGGAATAGAAGTTTTACATTCATTAGGATTCATGTAATCTGATTACATCACGTTGCATCTGTGCTGCATTAGTGGCAGCAGAAACCAAGAGGAGAGAATTTGTCCGTCTGTTCTTCCTCCTGGTTCTGTGAAACCACTTGTTGACGAAACCCAACACGCCGTCATGTGGTTCTGAAATGCTCCTGTGAACGTCAGAGACACAGTCCAGAGGAACCGGGTCATCCACTCACTTTGAGCCGGGTACGATAATCCGTAATGGGTTTGACTTTGAATTGAACCCCTGCCACCTCCTCTACTCCTGCTGCTGCACCACCCTTCTGCACCGCCCTTCTGAACCACCCTGCTGCACCCGCTCTGAGCGCCGCCATACTCTTCAGTCTGCATAATTAAATTATGCTATGCTGTATGCTAATTAAGACATGATTTCCCTCAGGCTTGAGCCGCGGCGGCGTCGTCCCTCACGGAACAGCAGTTTATTCCAGAATACACGCCTTCAAAATAAGAGCGTGAACTTCAACAGACGTTTAATGTTCCTAACTTTAAACTTTAAACTACAAACCAAAGGAATAAACTAGTATGTGGAAAACACAGAATTCTACTGTGAAAATACTATCTTTAAGTAGAATGAATGGGAAAAATACCATCAAGTCAGAAAAAAGAATTATTCTGTCCAAAATACAGATCTCTGGTATATATTTAAATATAACCGATAAAAAGGTGATAAATGTGGAAAAACCTTTTCAAAGTAAAATTAAAAAGTCTAGTGTATTAGTATTAATAGTAGTAGTAGTATTATCAGTAGTAGTAGTAGTATTATCAGTAGTAGTAGTAGTAGTAGTAGTAGTATCAGTAGTAGTAGTAGTAGTAGTAGTATCAGTAGTAGTAGTAGTAGTATCAGTAGTAGTAGTATCAGTAGTAGTAGTAGTATTATCAGTAGTAGTAGTAGTAGTAGTATCAGTAGTAGTAGTAGTAGTAGTATTATCAGTAGTAGTAGTAGTATCAGTAGTAGTAGTAGTAGTAGTAGTATCAGTAGTA
>VRLP01006252.1:0-29942 GCA_009660295.1 Lophius piscatorius
GCTGCCCCTCGTCTGTGGAATGCCCTCCCTGACCATCTCAGGGCTCCACAGACGACTGACACATTTAAAAAAGGACTTAAAACTTTCCTTTTTAGCAGAACCTTTAACATTAATTAACATTGCTGCTTTTTGGTCAGGCTTTTATATAGTTATTATTTTATTTTTTATTGATGCTTTTATTTGCTTTTGCTTTGTAGCACTTTGAGATTTGATCCAAATGTAAAGTGCATTATAAATTAAATGTATTATTATTATTATTATTATTATCTACTTTTAATATACTACCCGATATATTTTCTAACACTGTGAATATTGTTGCTGTGAATGAAAAAACACTCAAATATTTGCCTTGTGTAGTTTATGAGAATTACAAATAAAGAAAGTGAACACAATAAATACATAATGTCCAGATATTTTGTAGTGATACAGATAGGCACCCATTTTAAATGTGATATTCAAAGTCAACAAAAAAAACAGGAGGTTCCTACATGTGAAGCAATATTTAAATAATTTTACCAAAAAAGAGTTTAAAGAATTTGCAAACATGCTCTCTCTCTCACACACACCCACCAACCTTAAATCCTTGGCCAGTCTTTGTCCCTCCTCTGTTGTCACCTCTCTGCCAAGCTCCAAGTCTGCCTTATTGGCAACCAGCACAATAGGAACGACTACTGGCACACAGTCAAATACAGAGACAGTAAACCAGCAGTATGATGCTATCACATGCAGACATGGAGCACAAGATGGCCTACCAAGTGTGGAATGTATGTCCTCTTCATCTGTGTGTGAGTGTGTGTGATGGTGACAATAGACAGATGTCAGGAGGAGGTAGAACAGAGACCCTCTGGACTTAAAGAGCAAACAAAGTGAACAGTGTTGCTGGGGGGATAACAAGCTGGTTCAGTTATTCAGTAGCTGCGTGTCAGTTACTTATGCACGGCTTTATTTTTTATTAACATTCATATTTAAGGTTAAAATGTATGTAAGAGGACATTAAAGAAAAAGAGAGCAAAATGTATTTGATTCCAGCCAGAACTCCCAAAAATTTTTTTTTTTACAGGCCAAGCCTTTAATTTGTGACATTAAAGCCTCAATGTGTGGTATTAGCTTTTTAATTTTGACTTACCTCCCACTGGTCAGTGGTGGTAATGAAATCATGCAGAAAATCCAGCATGTCCTGATACACTATCTGATGTCAAAGTCAGAGAACGGGAGAGAGGGTTACTTACCAAGACTCTGTTTGGTTTGCTCAATGAGTTTCTTCAGTCCTGGGACCTCCAAGAAGCTGAAGCGTTGTGTGATGGAGTACAAGAGTAGGAAACCATCTGCCCAACGGATGGAGGACTCCAGAGAGGCCACAGAGGTCCCCTGCAGGAGATAATATGTTGTCTTATAAAGCTGCCATGCACAGGTGGGCTAAAGGAGAAAACTATTATTGCTATTTTGTTACTGAAAACTTGGCTGTGTCTCGCAAAAATAGTCCTCTTGGATGCCTCTATGTTAGATGAACACGATAAAAGGGTTTCTAGTGGTGCCTTTCCAGTGGAAAAACATGGTGTTGTGCTCTCTGTGGTGCACTTTCAGTGAAATGTTACATCTTAACTGGATCACAGCTTGTCCCACCACATACAGCTTGTGATCTTCCAATTATTTTGATTCATGTCCCTCAGACAACCTGAGTTAGGACCTCTGATGACATGACCCCACCCCTATTTGTCCTAACCTATACTTCATTACTTTGGTTTCATATTGTATGAAAGCCGACGTTGGTCATGGTAGCAATTATTATGAAAAGACTCTTTTCACAAGATCATGAGATAATTAAATATAATAATGTGCCCTCTCTATTATCACTATGCTATACACCGTTAAATTCATTCCCTGCATAGAACCACATTCCGTTGATGTCAGAATAACATTGACTGTCTCATTACTTTACATTGTCCTCAAAGTCAATGTGTCGAAAGCAGAAATAAATGGTCAAGTGTAAGGACCTGAGTAAATTTGATGATTTGTGCTGGCTAGACAAATGGGTCGGAGCATCTCCAGAACTGCTGGTCTTGCTTTGAGTTCCTGATCTGCAGTGGTGAGTGCCTAACAAAGTGATCAAAAGAAGGACTGCAATGAACTGGCGACAGGTTCATGGCTGCCCAAGACTCAATGATGTGTGTGGGGAGCAAAGGCAGAGAGAAGCGACTGTAGCACAAACTGCTTTTAACGCTGGTTCTGAAAGGACGTTGTCAGCACCTACAATGCACCACAGACCTGCTTTAGCCGAGACGGGGGCAACTGCAGAACAATATTAGGCAGGTGGTTTTAATGTTATGACTGTTCAGTGTATAATAACTGAATTTGCTTTTATGGGGGGACTTTTGATGAGCCTTTTGTGAACTAATTTAGCAAGGGCTTGGATGAAAATGATTTTCATTATAGGATAACCATAAACTAAACCTGCACTTTTTAGTTAAACGTTTCTTAAAGGGGAAGTTTCCATTTTTTTCGTCCAGGTTCTATTTATAATGTTAAGCTAAGTTCGAACTTGTTTAGTGAGGAGGGTTAGGGTGATGTCACTCTTTCCATTTAACTCGCCATTTCATTTAACATAATCATCATGACTGGATTATTATAATGTGATATGAACATATGCAGCAACAAGTGCAACACAAAAGTCTGGATTCGGAACATAGGTATTCTTCATTTCAGGCCCCTCAATCACACACATCTATGGCTATTTATTGGCCTTCCTCCCATGAGGGCCTGTGTTCCATCAAGTAAACTCGAGCTTGTGTTTCTGTTATCCCCTTCAGCAGAGATGTTTATGCTGAACATTAATGTTCAGTGTATTACAATAGAGACAGACCCTGCTGATAAAAATCAATTAGTATGTACCTTGATCAGCAGGTCCAAAGTGTTTCGGGTTCGTGGAGAAGATTGGAGTGGGAGGAGTTTTATTATAATTAGCTAAGCCTACCTAAACGTTTCACATATACGTTCATCATAGCCAATCAAGTTTGAGGTCTTTCCTAGACCTCACCTCATTGCTGTCAGTTTGTCCGCTGCTACACATCAGAACTAAGCCTTAAAAGTCATAGTTGGAAAGAAAATTCAACAAAATACAAAGGTGGTGCTGGGAAGATGAGAGATGGAAAAAGCCAGTCTGACCAGATACAGCAAAGTGCCTAAAAATAGATATTTTGTTATTTTTACTATATTTTGAAGGTTCATGGTTCTGGGTTTTGTGATATGGTTTTTCGTTTACATTTCCTTTCATTTCTCTCCTTCCCTCTGCTATTGTATGCCTGGAGGTGGTCCTTATTCCTGATTAGTTGTGTCTCCTACCTGATTGTTTAAACTTCTCGCCTGTAACTAATTGTCCTTGATAGAATTTTACATTTGTGTCTTCCTCCTTGTCTTTGAGAGTTTGTTGTTGACTTTGTTGATGTGGATGTCTCCCATGTCCTCCTCCTAATGTCTTTTAAAGTTTTTGTAAGTTGTATCCAGGAATGCAATTCCACTCACTTTTGATCTCAGCCTTAGAGGTTTAGATTCATTTGTTTCTTCACCTTTTTTGAATTAATCAGTTTTGGGATTTTTTCATCATTTCATAGACTCACTTGTTTTTGCAATGGATTCATTTACTTTATGAAAACATTAAACTGCTGTCTGCCCCCTGTGTTGCTGCATGTGCATTTTGGTCAGAGGTCAGGTAAGGCAGGATAGAGGGCAGAATGGACCTGGTTGGGCTGTAAAAGGAAGATCTCCGGAGATGGAGGGACATCTCGACCTGGATTGTCATCGGGTCAAATTCCTGTTCTGCTCTGTGTACAATGTCCTACCAACCCCAAATGCCCTCCAGAAGTGGAGGTAAACAGAGAATCCATGCTGCTAACTGTGTGGGAGACCATCTTGGAACAGATTTTGTCATCATGCCAAGTAAGTTTGATTGAAGGAGATTCCAATAACAGTGTGATCAAGTGCAGCTCCAGCTGGCTGGGAGGTGGAGGGAGAGAAAGCAAAAGGAAACTAAGCTCTAAGTCAAAGACCTTCACTTCAATAGCCTCCCTAAGCAAGGAAAGGACACAAACAGCAAGAAATTACGGACCCCTACCTCAAAGCTAAAAATTGTACCCCTTTCACGTATAAAATGACGATTGGCCCTTCTGGAGCTGGCAGTCCTGGGAGGAAAGGATTGAGGAGGGGCATAAGTACGACCCACAGAAATATAAGTCCCTCATCCTTGAAAGACAACGTAGGGAATGGAGAGTCTTCCCTGTACAGTCACTCTGTGGAGTATTTGGAGCCAGCCTGGGAGATATTAGACACAAACCTTAAAAGGTGGGCGGAGGTAGCAACTACATCAACCTGGCAGAAGAGGGGAGGGGAAGAGCTTAGTGATGGTCTGAGGGAACCAGGGGGCTGTTCCAGTGCACTTGCTCCACTGTTGAGCCCCTTTGAGGTGTTGTGGGCCAAGTTGAAGCACTGGTGAAGGGGAGGCTCATATCAAAGCCCTGTGAAATCAAAAAAACTCAGAGCCATGAAGCACTGCCCCCAGTGGTTCTGAAGGCGGGCAGAAGACTGTGAAGGAGAAAACTCTTAGTAGGTGAGGCGGCTGATTTTCAGGATTCTCTTGAGATCTTTGTCCTTTTGTCTTACACCAGAAAAGCTAATATCCATCCATGGATATGGCAGGCTTGGGGTTTTCCCACTCATGCACTTCACTCTGTTAGCTCCAAATCTGGGCTACCACAGAGTCCAGCACAGACTGTGGTAGCTACCAGTAGCTTGCTAGACTGTACATAAAACACCTTAAATGGTGATATTTGAACTCTTGAAACTTCATATTTAAAATTTGAAATGAGCTGCCACATTACAAAAGAAACCTCTGTATGTCCTCACTGGTGATACAGAGCACCATGGGTGATCGTGCCTTCTGTTCTGCTGCCCCTTGTCTGTGGAATGCCCTCCCTGACCATCTGAGGGCTCCACAGACGACTGACACATTTAAAAAAGAACTTAAAACTTTCCTTTTTAGCAGAACCTACAACTTTTAATTAACATTGCTGCTTTTTGGTCATGTTTTTATATAGTTATTATTATATTTTTTATTGATGCTTTTATCTGCTTTTACCTTGTAGCACTTTGAGATTTGATCCAAATGTAAAGTGCGTTATAAATTAAATGTATTATTATTATTATTATTATTATTATTATTATTATTTCATTACTAATTAACCGGCTTGACATTATAATGAGTGAAACCAAACAAATGCAACCATTCTGATGGGTTCATTTACTTACTGAAGGAAAGAAGGATCCAGCCAACTGCTACCTCTACATGTCAACATCGTTTTAAACACAACATCGTTTTAAACACCGTTTAAAATGGACATTATTTTCATTTGAAGATGGAGTATAAAGGAGTCACTGAGAGGGGCAGTGACATCTCCACCACTGCTAACCTGCCAACTGGAAAAATGATGACACGTGGGTTAAAATGGAACTCTTTTTTTCCGGTTGAAATCGGAAGAAAAGCCGAATTAGTATAAATCCTTTCTGAATAACAGGCGCAGAATGTTAACGGTGGATTTGAATATTCCAGAAAAGTTTCCATGTAACGCCTGAGGCTGGGTGCCTCCTGAAGATGTTTTCTCCTGGCTGTATCCATTTTTAAATGATTGTGATATGAACTTTCTGATGTGTTCAAACCTGAATGGTTTCATTTCAGCTGACAGCAGAAATCTCCTTGAGCCTCAGAAATACTTGGGAGAATTGAAATTTGTGTGGGTGGTACAGCACTACTTGACTAAAAAAACAAAATATTATTTCTAAGTGAATAAATGATGCGCCGGAATTTACCTTACAAGCTATATCCAAAATCTCCAGCTCAACAACTTCCTGGTCCACCACCCGACTGCACTTGTAGTTCATCTCTGTAGTAAAATAGATTCAGATTTGACTTATTTTAGTCTGATGAATGGTGTCTGAAAGTAATATGCTCTGTTCAATTATTCCTTTCTGCTTGGCTAGTGGTTTATTGCTGTACGTATAACTTTAGTCTCACCTTTTTTATGGTCGTATTCACCAATGAAGCGCTTGGTTATGAAACGGACGCACAGAGCTGGAGACACAAAACAGACGAGGTTAACAGAGCGATCTGCCAGAAACAGCACACACTAATATTTCAAACACGTACGGTGCATTCATACACATGTAGTTTGATTTAGACATCTGCAGCCTAATTTATGTTCATGTCCTGTTGTCATCACTTCTCCTCTTAGTAATGTTACCTGGCTAAATTAAACACATGCTGCTTCGCTGTTTGAACTGATAGTGGAGCGTTTGCAGCAGAAAAAAGACAAATATGTTTCCAACCCCTGCCAGCTTTTGTCACATAATGATATGCACAGGTGAATATGGGCTTCCTCTGGAATACTCTAACTAAACCATGCAAAATGCCCCATGCAAAAGTCCATGTCCCAACAAAGCACTCCCTCATGCTGATTCTCATTCTTGCATGTGAGGTTGAGACTGTCAGCATTACAGTGGCTGGATACAATACTAAATATGAGAACTAATAATACATTCCCATGTTTGGCAAAAACATTTTGAGCTTTGACTAAAGAGAATTTATAAACTTTGTCTTTATATTCTATTTTCACATACCATGTGACTGAACTTACACCACTGTTACATAATCCAAAATGAGCAGACATTCCCAAACTTGTCGTGTGTTTCTCTGTATAATAACATCTATTTCAGTTGTCTGTAGTGTACCTGTTTTTCCAGTGTTCTGAGATCCCAGAATGAGGAGTTTAACTGGGACCATTTTCCTGTTGGATCCAATATTAGTCTGACCTTGCCTGAAAACACTACAGAGCAAAACATAGGAGGTTGATTCGATGTTCATTCAAGAGCAAGAAAAATGCATGAAGTCTTGTTAAAACAACGAAGCAGCATAAACTTTAATTAACAATATATACATGCAAAAATAAACATTTATATAGTGGTACCGACCTTGAAGTTTATATAAATTCCAGATATGGCGCGTAGTGAAATAATGAAGGGACTGAGTTCCCTCAGAGACACTGAGCAGATCGAGAATGAAGAGATGGAACTCCTCTTCCTTTTTTTCTGTGAGTGTGAGTGCCTCTGCTTTTGTTTGGCTATAAGAACTCTCTCTTGGGGAACAGCAAATGACAAGTTCCATTTGTCTGGGGTCTTTCTCCAGATGCCAATATCCCATTTTAGATTAATTCAAGACACATTGGAACATATTTCAATGAATTTCCATCATTCAAGGTTTGTCCCTAAGCACTACAAATCAAATTGCTGACACACAATATTTCCCCCAAATCATATTTTTTCCGATCGCCTGTCTCATTGTTTTGGGTTATTGCAGTGCTTCTGCAAGCTTCTGACAGTTTTAACGACCAGCAGCCACATTGTTCTATCAGCCAATTTGCATATTCTGTGTGTACATGGGAATGTTGGTCTCAAAAAGAATTGAGCCAGGTTTGGTTCAAGAGCACCGTTTCTTTTCAGCATTGGTTTTTTGAAGAAGCAGATATTGATTGAATCATTGACCAACCATAAACTGGTCTTACGTCAATGAGAATGAGAATCGCTACTACTAATTAAAGGCCATATGACTCAGAAAGTAAAATGAGATTTAATAGGAAGCTTCCGTTTCACAAATACTCTATGTTCGGCGCACATTAGCAATGCGCAGATAGTCTCTTAACTCATTCAAATACTTGTGAATATTTTCATACACCTAAACAATTTATTTTTTTCAGGTTTAGAGACTCTGACCATTGGAAATTACCTGTCAATTCAGGATTTAACGGGAGAATGACTGCTTAACACGTTATGGTAATTCACACCATGAAGCTGGATTGTGTGTGTGACATTCTGGACGATGTAGCAGGCACTATAACATTCACCACAGCATTCCAGACACTTTCACATCTGTCACATACGCATGTCACCTGTCCAGTGAGAGCCTGCTCTCATCTGTGAAGAGAATGGGCTGCAAACTTGCCCATCCTTGTGTTCTCTGGCAAATGCCTTTCAAGCTGCTGGGCTGTGAGAACAGATGCCAGTAGAGGCCGATCAGGAGCTCTTGCTCCTGAATGGAGCCTCTTTCTGGTGAAAAACATGCTCTTTTTAGGGCTGTGGCAGTGCCCCTCCTGTTCATCCTCACAGAAAGGAGTAGATACCGGTCCTGCTGCTGGGGAGCTGTCCTTCTACAACCCTGTCCAACTCTCCTTCTGTTACGGGCCATCTCCTGGTATCTCCTCCGCACTCCTGTGCCTGTGCTGAGAGAAACAGCAAACGTGCCTCCCGGAGGAGCTGGACTACCTGGCCAACCCGAATAGGCTGCAGGTAACACATTATGCTCCCAGTAGTGACAAGGACACTAGTAAAATGCAAAACTAAAGAAAAATCAGTCAGGAAAGATAATGAGAGAGAAACGGTTTGTGGTCACCACCTGCAGAACCATTTCCATTCTGTGGGTTTTACTTCTATTGTCTCTCCTGTCCATCTGATCTGTTGTTGCTTTCATTTGGACCTAGACAGGGGAAACTTATTCACAATCTTTCATGCTTCTTACTTGAGAGATGGATATACCTGAAGATTGATTGACTTGGTGTTAAGATGTGAGATTAAATGTTCCTCTTATATATTTGAGCGGTGTAGTTTCCCTTCTACGGAAAGGCATTGCATTCACCCGATAAAAATAAAAAAAATTAACACACCTTATCTTTATTAAGAGAAAAGATCACATAAGTACGAGATGAATAACAGAGATGCAGAACAAGAACTTACATGCTAGTTTGGACTATAGATCATATAGTGTTGAGTAAAACATAACCCGAATGCAACAAGACAAGATAATATTTCAACAATAGTTATGTTGGCCAATTAAGGCTGTCATTAAATCTTTTTAGCAAAGATGAAGTATTCAGATCTTTATTTACGTCAGTTGCAGTACAAACACCACTCTGAAAATACCTCCACTACAACAAATAGCTCCACAAAATGATCCTTCAGACATAATATCTATTGGCTGTTTTTAAGATTAATAGTGCCGCTGTACTCGTAGACTATGTTGCAATATACTCCTAGTGTCATTTCTACTTTATATCCAGTAACAAATTATCTTTACTTGCATACTGTACTTCAGTGTATGGGTAAAACACGGTAAATAAAGATACACACACATACACATACATACACATACATATAAACGTGTATATGTATATTTATACATATATACGTATCTATATCTATATAGATATAGATATGTTTGTTTCCTATATATCTATATAGATATATCTATATAGATATAGATATATAGGAAGGCAGACCTCAAGGCAGTCCCACTTCAAGTAGCACACAAAACAAATAATTGAACAACTAAAGTATGCTCTTGATAACATGTCAGCAGGTACCAGACAATCCATAAGGGCCATTATAAGCATTGAAACCAAAAATGCAGGTTATTTATACTGACAAACAAAACAACTTGCAGGAAAGTCTTCAAGCGGATTGAAGCAAGTCCAGTGACACCAGCTGAGAGAAAAGCCTTTGGATTTTCACAGCAGTACATTCGTGGACTGGAGGAGGTTGGTCTAAGAATGCTTCTGAGATTTCATTCTCAGAAGGCCAGAGGTAGTTCAAATCTACCTCTGGCCTCGGGGCTTTTCTGAGTGGAGATGCATGTTCTCCCTGTGTTTGCGTGGGTTTTCTCCAGGTGCTACAGATTCCCCCAACAGTCCATAAGAGGTCACGGGATAAATAGAAGAGTAAAGAGAGTAAAGGCAGCAAACCAGGTTAGGGGTTGTTATGAGTTCAAATTTACCGACTTTATACTTCTATAATGTTCGTTGACAGGAGTGCTGTTTAATAAATGTGTTGCTAATCACAATTTTTGTTACTTTGCTTTTGCCTTAGATGCTTATATTTGCAATCAATATAAATTCAGTTAATTAAAACCAAAAGTTCAAAACTTTTAAGTCGAAATTACAATTAATATGAAATACAAAGTATTTTGTTAATTTAAACCATAAAGCAGAAGAAATGAAATCTATATAAGTGCAAGAATTTACCCCCTGGCTGTAAAAAACAGTGCATACGATTATACTTTATCATCTCCTAGAGCGGCTCTACTCAAGCCCAAAGCATAATCTCCATCACTAGAAAGAATAACATTCTACTACTGAGTTCAACCATAAACTTCGGGACATGATAAACAAAACATTGATATATCCTGCAAGCAGAAACATCAATACGCGAGATCACTAAGGAACCCCCACTCTTTTAATTCACCCATGCACCGACCATCGGACACAAACGGTTTCACACATCACAACCTAGTTAACCCACCGGCACATGGCTTTACATCCAAGGAGACTACAGATCACCACTGCCAGAACAATACAAACACACCTACTGGAACCAATCAGACAGCACTTCCTGTTTATCCATTACTTTCATCCCGTCATACTTACTGTTTTATAATCTCTTCCTCACCCTTTGACACCATGTGCCAACTTTAAAGCACCAAATTTAAATGCTGGATAATAAGTTATATCCTCCCCTTTCTCATAAAACACCTTTTCTTGTCTTTATTTGGTGAGTGCAATGCCCCAAATAGGCGTATCAACCTGAATTTAACTTCACTGTTAATTTGCAGTCCAAGTGTCAGGATACATCTCAAAATTGAGTGTTCTGGCATTTACCTCTAGATAACCTTTCCTGCTGACAGGCGCCCCAGTTTGATCAAGACTGAGAGTGTGTCCCATATTATTATTATTATTATTATAACAAATTGTATAGAGGGCAATGGAAAACCCCTGCCATCCACGATTTTGTGCTTCTCCGCTTCAACATTCATTCATTCTCCAGTCCAATGAATGCATCGTCATGGGCCTCCAGCAGTGCCTGATGATGATCTGATAATTTGCATCAGAGAAAGGACTAGAATATACTCCTCAGCCTATAATAATAATAAAAATAATCATACATCTAATTAATAACGCACTTTACATTTGGATCAAATCTCAAATCTCAACTTGAATGTCTTACAGGTAAGCCTATGTCGGCTTACCTGTAAGACATTCAAGTTGTGAAACTCCTAACCTCAGTCACCAAGGGCAAGTCTTCATATTTTTGAGCTACATTGGCACATGAAAACCTAGGACTTTGCCAATTACTGATGTTTAGTTACAAGGACATATTCCAAACAAGTGTCAAACATTTGGTTATGTTCATCTAGCAGCAAGAGTATATCCAGCGACGCCTGTTACCCTTTTTTAGAGCTCAACCACAATATTGATTCCTCATGTGATAATATTAAAACACACAACAGAGTTGTAGCCAAACATTGTTATTTTATTACTTAAAAAGTAACACAATCCCCATAGAGTATCACATACACTACAACAGTAACACCAGTACTTCACATCAAAGGGACATTTAGATGTTATAGGCATTTAAAAATCCCTCTTTTTATTGTTTAATTTATTTGACTAGGCATGACAGATAAACATCATTTACAGGTATGACATACTGTCACCATTAGAAACATTGTTATTGTTGAACTTCCATTTGTATATACCACTACAGATGTTGAGGGAAGACATTTCAGGGTCTGTCAGTGTAGAAAAGGTATGGAAGGTTACAGGATTGTGATTGAATGTGAGTATGAGCTGATGGAGGGGCACTGGGACTGTAAGCATCAGTGAGGACCGGGCTAGGAGCAACGCAAACACTAAACATGAGAAAAAAAGCCCATGACCTCCATTGGGCATCGGAAAACTGCCTTATTTTTCTCATGAAACAGAGACAAAAACCCTGTGGTGGCTGTGAAAAAGGACTTAAACCCAAAAAACTGTGCTACCAAAGAGATGAAGCTTTAATGTAGCGACTGGAATGGAACATTAGTGGCAAACCCTTCAATAGCAGTACCACCATAGACTGAAACTTCTGTTGGAAGAAAGCACCCACTAAATAGCGAAGAAAACACAAGGACTTAAATTACATTATCTAGATTTACCCTCGGCTTTTTGTTGTCAGAGAAAAGGGGGCAAGAGCTGATAAAATGAAGAGCAGAGGCATCAACTAGAACCTATGTAATTACTCAGTAAGGACTATGTAATAGATTTAAAGCCTAGCGACTAAGACTTTCAAAGATACAGAGAGGATGTTCAGTATACCGCTACAAATCTGACAGAGAAAACAACGTCATCAGAGACACCCCGTTTGAAAGTACCAGTAATCTGTGAGAAACAGAGTTTTACCTGGCAGTGACTGGCTTAATGATCATTGGGTGCACTCATTTGGCAAGACCTTGAATTTAAGGGACACATCTTAGAATAGTCCAAGAGCAGATCCTAGAGGTCTCAATGCAGAAAAATTGGTTTCCAAGTGACTTTGTCCCTATTGCATTTTCATCACTTGCACAATTAGGGACGGAATCCTAAGAGCAGCATCGGCATACTTTAAATCTCTTTCAGTGATTGAAGAACAATTGGATTAATATAATGTTGGTGAAACATTGATTAAGGGAATTTCAATAATATTTTGATGAAACACTAGCTATATTTGTATAACAGCGTATCAATCTGTAGGGGTCAAAATATAACCAGATCTTTTTCTTCAGTGACAAGAGGGTAAAGCCTTGTATATTTCATTTGAAGCATACTGAACCGTGTATTGCAGTCACAACACATCTGGCTGGACCTATGAGGGGAAATTAGAGCAGCTGTAGAATGATGGAGAAAAAGTCAGGAAGAGGAGAAACACTCAAAAGTGTGTGTGTTCCAACAGACACAATGTAGTGTCATGGGGGGAGGCCAGTGAGGGCTTTCATCATTGTTGCGACACTATTGACACCTACTGGTTGGCCGTGGTCCTACAGTGACCCAGACTGGCAGTACAGTCAGCAGCAACAAGTGGGGTAGAGGGAACTCAGCACCCCATGTCGGTGAGGAATATTTGGAAATAATTTACATTTTAAACAAACATGAGGTCCTACCATACAAGTTAAATCAAAGTGAAAGTGTTTTGGTACAAACCTTTCTCCAGCCAAAAGCAGATACACTTGTATCTTTTACTGAGGCACACATAAAGGGTCAGTAAGCTTGAGATGAAATGCATTTCATATGATGTAACAGCAAACACATCTGAGCTGAGGAAGCCAGGAGGAAGCAATGGTGGTAAACTTTTGGATCTGCCTCCCAAGTGTTCTCAAGTGACACTTGAGAACACTTGAAGGCAAGTGTGCCAAGTCACCAGAATGCCAACATGTACCATGAGAAGAAATCTTGTAAGTAAGAAATGGAAACAACAGGGTGTCCAGCACTTGGTCATGGTGTATGTTAGTTTATATACAGTATCTGTGTGTATGCATGTGTGTGAATAGACATTCATAGGCTAGAGGCTGATGACAGTGTGACTGCAGAAAAGACGGGCTGTATTTTTGCTGCTGTTGGAGGTAGTTGTAAAGGAGCCTATACGACGACACTGGGATCACCTGAGCCTATAAGAGAGGGGAAATGACTGACCCATAATGTTGCAGGAGTTTGAGATAAATTCAACAGCTCAGGCCTAGTTTCATGATGAGACCAAAACATCTCAAATGCTGGTCCTGTTTTACATCTCAGTGTGCCATACTACGAGGTCATTATCTGTTCAGTCACTATGTACCCCCAGTCCTGTTCACCCCGTGCAATATAGATGGGACTAAACCGCCATCACCAAAACTGCAGCTGAAACCTAACCTACACACCAATGTGCAAAAAGTAATTTCATACTTTATTCCAGGGATCTCTTCATTGTTTTCATTAAGACTATTATCAGGGCCGTCACTGACCATCTGATAATGCATCTTAGCAGTGGGAGTGAGAAATGCTCAGGGATTGGATTCAACCGGTTAAGAGAAAAACTCAAGCGATCACAAAAACAAAAATGCTAATATTAGGTAAGGAACTACTATAAAACAAATAAAATGTAGTTCCCTCCCTTTTAGCAAAGCTGCAACAAATGAATGTGCTCTTGTACACCATGGTTGGGGCAGAAGAAAAGTGCAGCAGAGTCTATACATTTATCTTCTAATTCAGGTTTGTGATGGGTTTTTTTCCTGGTTGAAATTAGCTAAGAGATGCGGTCATGTCATTAAAGTGGTCCAAAAAATTTTCTTTAATATGATGCTTTATTTTTTTCTGTTAAGTGTTAAGCCAAGACTTGTTGTCTCTCTAACTTCCGCCACTCCATATATGGAAACAACCCAAATGATTTCCTCAAGTTCCGTGTTTATTGAGGTTTTGCTGGGATTCTGCCACATAGCACCACATTTCAAACTAAGCAGGTGAACCGTGGTAGTGGCTCCAAAATCCAACATAAGCCAATTTATAGTTTTGCCATGAAAGATTTGTTAAAGGATGCTGTTTTCCACCCTGTGACCACCTGATGTCTCATGTGAGCTCTAAATGATGCTATACTTTACTGCTGTGGTTTAAATATGGTCACAGATCAGGATTTGACCTCAGTATGTCTTTAGTGACAGTCTACAAGGAAAGCATGAATGTAATGCACGCCAACAAAAAATCTTGTCCAGAATGATTTTACTAGGTTAATTAATGTTACAACAGACACACACTGCAGGCTTCACCTGAAAATAGCATGGCCTACAGAACATGATGTTGCTCAGATTAGTCATACTTGAATGAGACAAGTAATTATTCAGTCAATGTGACTAAAAATTCTCATGAGTAGCCTACATCTCTATATTTACTGTACAGCATTTTTGTGTAATCCAAAACCTTTTAAAAAAAATAGTTGGATGCTACGTAAAACATAAACAATGTGATCATTTGGCCTACCCTTGTTCGATAAATACTGTATTTAGACAATATGTTTACTATTTAACCTCATCAAGATATGTTGAAAGGTGCTTATTCTGAATTCGATGCCAGGAACATGTTTCAAGAAATCTGGGAGAGGAGACGAGAAAAGTCATGGCAAACAGCAGATTGGAGTATGTAAGGAGCATCAGTGAAAGGCTTAGTGATTCACAAACAAGGAAAAAATTATGCTAAATTCGTGGAAGCCAACTATTTACGGATGTTACTACAAGTATACACACGTTTAATGAATGGCATCAGTTTTATTTATGTTTCACACCGTATCAGCGCTTCTTTGGATTCGGGGTTGAACTGTTAATAGTTTTTTCATATCTTTCATTTTTCTAATATTACATATTTACTTCAAATAATGTGTGATTCATTACCACTCAGCCTGACTTTAAGATGTTGTAACATGTAATAACTGCTTGTGGGTTAATAAAGCTATTTGGAAAATAAAAATGCAGCCTTTTATGAAGTGGAGCAGAGAAGAGAATGTGTCTGGTGGACAAAAGTGCACCGGCTGGAATGGCAGAGGGTTTTTTCCTGGCAGCAAGGACGGAGCTGAAATAAGAAGCACCCGCATTCCGTGGACCACGTCGAGTAACTTAAAGATAATTAGGAAAAAAAAAACGGAGGAAAGTCTGTCTCCACGAATGTTTAAATAATCTGTATTCAAAAACGTCTTCCCAGGCTGTACGTATATCTGACAACAGTTAGAGAGGATAGCTAAACACTGATGTGGTAGTTGGTAATGTCATCTGAAAATGATGGATTTTACAGAGGAGCTCACAAAGACGTGTCAGAAGTATGAGCTGTATTATTGAGAGTTTGTGTACCATCAGTTACAGTAGTCAGGAGAGCAGCATCTCTTCTGGAAGCAATGCCAGGAGACACCACTAGAGGGAGATGCACTGATGTGGAGCAGCTGGAATGGAAATAACATGACCTGAGATTACAGATTATACCCTGCTCCACATAGGCGTGTACACACGCACACACACACACACACACACACATACACACACACACACACACACACACACACATACATACACACACACACAGTAGAGTTCATGTTATTGAAACAACACAAAAGCAGTGTGTAAATGGTGGCTGCAGATGGTGTATGGTCAGAGTCTGCCCAGTGGCTTTGTGTATAGTGTGTACATTTATGTGTGTGTGTGTGTGTGTATGTGAGACAGAGAGCAGTTTCCCAGTGGTCTTGATTCTTCTGTTCGTATCTGTAAGTGTATGTGTGTGAAAGTTTGTCTTAACAGCTTTAGTTCCACTGTGGGCCTGAGGCAGCTCCACTGATGCAGACAGTCTGTCATTCTAAAATTGTAACAGTCCTTGGGATGGGACATTTATTTTTCTAGTCCCTGCCCAGTGGTCCTCTTCACTCGACCAAGCCTTTCGCTCTGCCCCTAGACGCTGGTGATTGATGCAAGGCAGGTGCTGGTCTTCTGGAGTTTCTCCGGTTGGGTGCTGGCAGGTTCTGGTATAGTGCGAAAGGCAAAGGGGGGGCCATTGCCGGTCGAGATGCTGAGGTGACCAGGGCTCAGTGCCAGGTTCTGCCGACGGTTACTCTCCACTATGGATGAGGTGTTTGATGCTAGGCTCTCCCTTGTTCTGCAGAGACACACAATGTGATATGATACAAAATCCTATCCAAAGACACAACCTGAACCGTCCAAGTATACTCGAGAAAAACAATACCAATTCTCTTTTAGGACAGGCATTCAGATATCAGGTTAGCTTGAGAAGCATTAAATGTAATAAGGGAAGCTTATGATTTTTATTTTCAATTATTGCACCGGTGTCTACATCCCTCAGCTCAGATCCTCAAACAACCGAATATCCTTGCAAAGCTCTCACAAAATATTGGTCTGTGCACAGAAATCTACACTGTTTGCTCTTAATGAGGAACCTAACGTTCTGCTAGGACACACAAATATAACGGCACAGAAAAATGGGATGGCGTTGTGAACTGGCTGCAGGATCACAGATGCGCAGCTGATTGATGGTTTTCGGCGCAAAGGCTAACCCATTTTTTCTGATCCAGCAGAAGTGCTACTGTAGCACAAATAACTGAACAGCTTAATGCCAGTTCTGATAAAAGGTGCCAGAACACTTAATAGAGCTAAAAGGGCACGTACACAATATCAGGCGCGATTCTACACAGGCAGTTATAGTCATCTGTCGTCTCTGTGTTATTGCTGTCTCATACATGACAACTCACTTGGCAGAGTGACTGGTAGGCATGAATACTTGATTTTCAATACCTGATAGTCCAAAACATGGCCCATTTTTTTACAAATTCTCAAACATGTCAAATTTTCCCTCCTTGAAAACGCCACTTAAGATCAACCATGATGGAAAAAACTACATGAAAATTCTTAATTTCACTACTTTTCTGGCACATCCAATGGCATGTGTTTAAGTTATGGGTGTTTGATTTGAAAAAAACAAAACGGCACAATGTTCACTCAGAATTGATTTAAAAAACGTTAAATAACTGTACCTGGCTGCAGTATCAGTACACAATCAATATTGTTTATGTTTCAACTATCAACAGTTAAGGAAGCATAATACTTCACTCCTTAGCTATTTCTAACCTCAAGTCTTGAAACATCAGTGATCAGTGGTGTTTATTTGTAGTCGTTTGTGAGTGTGATGTAAATATGACTACTCACATGTTTTGAACAGATTTCAATTTCATTTTACGGAAAGGTGGGCACGGTGGAGGAGAACAGGTCATTTAATTTCAGGCTTAATATGTAGATGATACGGTTCTATTTTTTTTTTACTACTGTGAACTATCAGTCTTGGTGGAGCTATGTGGTCTTCAAATGCTCTTTCACAAAGCGTGTGAATATCTCGATCTTAACATACTATACATACATATTAGAGAACTGGAGCTCAAGGACATCCCTTGAAGTATTTGTAGGCTTTTTAGTGAGAAGTTCCTATCCTTAAATTGTGCATGCTATAATACCTACTTCTTTAAGAACCCGCATTAATGTTTTCAGCAATTTGTGCTGAAGTATAACTGATGGGATCAGAAAATATAGGCTAGCCCTCTCCCTGTGCATCAATGATCTTGCATGCCTATGACTTGTTGCAAAATCACCATTTATTTCCCGTTGAACATTTTAGAAGGTATTATCAATTCTAGAAGAGGAACACTGAACAAGACCTGAAGTCTTGGAGAGGCTCTGATAATGGTATTTCATATGATGAAACAGAGGATTGCAATTTTAAATCGTAGCACACAACTAAATATTGACACATCTTTCAGAAAAATATTGAAACAACAGATGATTGACATGTGCACTACTTTCCAAACACCAAAAGAGGAGCTTTACAAAAATGAATAGGTACTTTCACTTATGGCCCAACCATGCAAGATCATTTTCAGTCTTTAACTACTTGACTTTAGAGAGCAAATATAAATTTACTGACATTGCGATTATCAGTAGGTAGGATTGGTTTAATACGTATTCCAGTTTGGATTGAGCATTACTTATCACACATTTAATCTCTTTAACCTTAACAGGTTTATCAGTCTTTGTTTGGTGGACAAACAGGATATTTTTTAAAGTTTCAGATGGATTTACCCAGACTTTATGTTCAAAACTATGGTAAATGCTTGTTACAACGGCATAAAAGCAAGAAATGTTTTTTAATTTAACCTAAAAAATAAGTAAATGGGCCTGGATTAAAAAAAAAAGAATCTAGTTTACACTGAAAAATATCCAATTTTTTCAAACACCTTAATCTAAATCTGTTGTCCACTAGTACATAAGGCAGAAATGTGGTCTAATGACTGCGTTTTATATCCACGTATTGATCTTACCGTGGCGAGTTGAATCCACTATCAACAGTGACAGAGCTGGAGTCCATACTGTCCAGTCTAGCAGAGTGAGATGACTGCTGGCTCTGACTGGGCTCTGCAAGGTTCTCTTTAGCACCTGGAAATGTGAGGGTTCTTTCAAATCTTCTCTGCAGATCCCTCTCCTTCTCTCGCTCCAGTAGCCATTGCATTGTCCCTGCTCCACCACCCCCCATCCCTACAACTCCTCCTCCAGCCTTCATGTCTTCTCCTCGACTTTTGATCCCCCCCTCTTCGAGATCATCATCATCAGAGACGTTGTAGTAGTCGAAGGATGCCTCTGCACTGGTCGTGGGTTCAATACTTTGTGTGGGAGCAGGTGGTGTGGCCACCAGAGGTTTGGGAATATCAAAGCGCTCCTGGGAATCAAGTGCATCGCAGGACGAAGAAAGGGTAGATGGGGCAAGGGCCTGATGTTTCCTCAGCGAGCTGTATCCAGACAAAGGGAGGCTAGGAGGAGGTTTGAAGAGAGTGTCTTTACTAAAGATCTCCTTACGTTTCTCTTGACCAGAGGAGGCACTGTGGGGAGGACGTCCATTAGGAAGGAGGTGATCAGGGATAGTAAAAGGTGTTCGAGGCAGGCTGCCACCCTTAAATCCCACTGACAAGTCCTCCTTATTTTCTAGGGGATGGGATGTCTGTTTGTCTGGTTGCCTCTCAGTGCTTCCTAGTTTTAATCCATCATAGCTACTTTTGCCCAGAGTACCCATTGGGTTTGATGCTTTGAGAAGAGCATCGGAGGAACCAGCACATTGGAAGTAATCATCAGGAGGGACAGTGGTGAGCAGTGGTTTTGGTGAGTATGCTGGCAGGGTGTCCCTGCTCTTACTCTTCTCTAAACTCCTTCCACCATCCAAACCTAGAGAATCTACAGGCAGTTTAACTGATTGTGGAGTGGCACGAGAGTAGTGAGATGAGCTCTGATTGGCTCGCAGGGTGCCATCATCAGTATAGTAGCGGCTCCTGTCATCATAATAATCAGGTGGTCCAATCAATCCAGTTCCGAGTGCTCCTTTAGAATTTTCCATAGATCTGGAACGCTCCTTAGCTTTGTTACTGCGTTCGTTCCTGGACTTCCTTTCCTGGGTGTGGGAATGTGAGCGATGGACTTTGGACTGATGTGCTGATGGGCCATGGCTTGGCTCTGGAAAAGGTATTTCTGTTCGTCGCTTGGCAAGCTCTCCGGACACATCCCACTCCGGAGTGACAGGTACGTGGGAGGAGTCAAGGATGTTTGGGTTGCTGTGTGCCATGTGAAGCCTGGCCCGCTGTCGTTCTATGGCCAGCGCATGTTCCCTCGGTGACCGGGCCAGTGAGGATGAGTATGCTCTGTAGTCCCTGTCAGTCAGCTCCATGTGGAAACCATCGCTCGACTCACCTCGGGATGCCCTTGTCTTGCTGTGTGAGCGACTCAGTTTGGTCTGCGACTGCTTCCTGTGTCTACCGCCACTTCTTCTACTCCTGGAGCTTTGATTAGCTGATGATGCTTTGCTCCTCTGGACACGTTCTTCTTCAAGACGCTTCATGACTGCAGTGTGGCGGGCGAGGTTCTCTACGGTGAGGTCAGGGTTGATTCTGCGGATTATCTCCATCTCTACATTGCGAGGAAGCTGGCTGGGAGATTCTTCGTCCCGAAGTGGCCACTCCTCTGGGGGGAACTGTGCGGAAAAAGTGGCCAGCTGCTTGGCCTTGTCCTTTTTAAAGCTTAGACGAAACAGCTTCAAACCAAATTTCCGACTTCCTGTACCAATTCCACCTGCCTGCTTGTCTACCTCTCCTGTACCTCCTCCTACTCCCCCACCACGGTGCTTAGTTAGCGTGTCCGTCTTGAAGGAGAATCCAAGGGTGCTGCGACTCTTCTCCGTGTTGCCTCTTGATTGCTGTGGAGGTGTGTGGGGTGGTGAGAGCACTTCCCGGTGGTCTTTCGGGGATCGGCACTGCAAAGTGGTGTGATGGCTAGATGGGTCTTCGGAACGGTAACTGTTGTAAAATGAATCCCCAACTCCTCCAACCCCACCACTGTGGTTTTGGCTTGATTTGGGCTGAGATCTATCTCGCACGCCTCCCGAGGTGGATTGGTTGATGGTACCAGAGAGAGGGGAGGTGCACTGTGTCTCCTGGTGCTGCTGTTGATTCTGATGTTGCTGTTGTTGGTGCCGGTCAGTGGATCGCTCATCTAAATGGTACCACTTGGAGCTGGTTCGGATTAGACTCGGAGTGATGAAATATGTCTGAGGGGTTACAATAAAATATCCGTCAGATGTTGGGTAGATCTTCCTCTCACGGACCAGCATACTTAATGTATGGTGCAGAACCTCCTCCGTTGGTGTAGGAACGCCTAAGTGTAATCAGAGATAAGAATCAGTTAGAGAATGCAAAGTTTACAGTTCTCCATTAGATTCTCTTTTCATTGTTCTTCACAGTTGAGGATGTTTTAAGAAAAACAAAAAAGAAAAGTGGAACAATAAAAATCATACAAGCTCATATTTATCCTCCCTAGAATCAAATATAAGTGGTCACTGTAATTCATTGTAAAACCGAATAATACATACTGCAATATAGTACAAAAACCTTTGCCACAATCTACAAGGCTGTTGACATAATTAGGGCAATAAATACTTCACTGAGAATGCCATGGTTTACAGCAAAATCTGTTCTCCATTTAAAACTAGTGACACAGTTGGTTTAGAATATACAGGGTGGAATTTACGAATGAAATGCACCAAAATACTTATTTTCAATATAACCCACACTGTCTCTATGGTTTTCTCCACCTACTGCTCTGTTACACCAATGTTTATTAGTTTAAATGAAATAGACAGATTTGGACACTCTTGTCAAATTCAAAGAGACTTACGTAGAAGTGACAGGCTTGTTCAGTGCTTGAATTTAACAGATATCCTATGAAAAAAGTCCCACACTCCAGGTTTAAGGAAGAGCTACAAGCCATTTCAGCCTGGAAGCCTTTGGGTGTACAGTGCATCCGGAAAGTATTCACAGTGCTTCACTTTTTCCACATTTTGTTATGTTACAGCCTTATTGCGAAATGGATTAAATACATTTTTTCCTCAAAGTTCTACACACAATACCCCATAATGATAAAGTGAAAAACCGTTTGTTTGAAATGTTTTCAAATGTATTAAAAATAAAGATTGAAAATATAACATGTACATAAGTATTCCTTGCATTTGCTTAATATTTTGTAGAAGAATTTTTCGCACCAGTTACGGCCTCAAGTGTTTTTGAGTATGATGTTACAAGCTTGGTACACCTATATTTGGGCAGTTTCTCCCATTCTTCTTTGCAGGACCTTTTAAACTCCATCAGGTAGGATGGGGAGCGTCGGTGCACAGCAATTTTCAGATCTCTCCGAATATGTTCAATGGGGTTTGAGTCTGGGCTCCGGCTGGGCCACTCAAGGGCATTCATAGAGTTGTCCCGTAGCCACTCCTTTGTTATCTTGGCTATGTGCTTGGGGTCGTCGTCCTGTTGGAAGATGAACTTTTGCCCAAGCCTCAGGTCCAGAGCTCTCTGGAGCAGATTTTCATCAAGGATGTCTCTGTACATTGCTGCATTTATCTTTCCCTCGATCCTGACTAGTCTCCCAGTTCCTGCCGCTGAAAAACATCCCCACAGCAGGATGCTGCCACCACCATACTTCACTGTAGGGATGGTATTGGCCAGGTGATGAGCGGTGCCTGGTTTTCTCCATAGGGTACTCTTGGCATTCAGGCCAAAGTTCAATCTTTGTTTCATCAGACCAGAGAATTTTGTTTCTCATGGTCTGAGAGTCCCTCAGGTGCCTTTTGGCAAACTGCAGGCAGGCTGTCAAGTGCCCATTACTGAGGAATGGCTTCCGCCTGGCCACTCTACCATACAGGCCTGCTTGGTGGAGTGCTGCAGAGATGGTTGTCCTTCTGGAAGGTTCTTCTCTCTCCTCTGAGAAACGCTGGATCTCTGTCAGAGTGACCATCGGGTTCTTGGTAACCTCCCTGACTAAGGCCCTTCTCCCCTGATCGCTCAGTTTGGCGAGACTGCCGGCTCCAGGAAGAGTCCTGGTGGTTCCAAACTTCTTCTATTTACGGCTGATGGAGGCCACTGTGCTCATTGGGACCTTCAATGCTATAGACATTTTTCTGTACCCTTTCCCAGATCTGTGCCTCGATACAATCCTGTCTCGGAAGTCTACAGACAATTCCTTGGACTTCCGAGCTTGGTTTGTGCTGACATGCACTGTCCAACTGTGGGAACTTATATAGACAGATGTGTGCCTTTCCAAATCATGTCCAATCAACTGAATTTACCACAGATGGATTCCAATCAAGTTGTAGAAACATCTCAAGGATGATCAGTGGAAACAGGATGCACCTGAGCTCAATTTTGAGTTCATGGCAAAGGCTGTGAATACTTATGTTACATTTCGTACTTTATTGTTAATACATTTGCAAAAATTCAAAGAAAACTGTTATCACTTTGTCATAATGGGGTATTGTGTGTAGAAATTTTGAGGAAAAGAGGAATTTAATCCATTTTGGAATAAGGCTGTAATATAACAAAATGTGGAAAAAGTGAAGCGCTGTGAATACTTTCCGGATGCACTGTATGTTTATTGAAATAGTTTATTTCTACAAAGTTTAGTATTTCATTACGGTCGCGCGACTAATGGTAACAACATTAGCATCTGTATGGCATTATCACTATATGTTAGCATTACGCTAACGGACCAAGGTATAATTATTTTTCCGCATCGTCTTGACGCAGCTATCGGACTGCACCTAGAAACCTTTATCTCGTTTGAAGAATGGGTTATTTGCTAAAGTGAATGCTAACGTTCAGGGACAGCAGATTAAAAGCACAAAATTAAACTGCAGCCTCTGGCTTTTCCGATTGGTCCGCTGGTCTGGGTTATGATAGGGAAGAGAGCCTTTGTGTGGGAAACACTGCAGGCATGCGCCACTAGTAATTTCAAAATAAGGCGTATCTTAAAAAAGAAGCTATCGGTATTTAGACGTTCCATAGATTTGTTTGGATCGTTGTTCAACAAAGTCAAAATTACGTTATAATTATTCTTTCCTAAGGTGAAATGCAACCAGTTTTGTTAAAGGGGTACATATCGTATCGCAGCAGATTTAGTCATATCAGCAATATTGTACCGTTGTCCAAAGAATCGATATAATATTGTATCGTGATGGAACTGGTGATTTACATCCCTACTATTCAGCAACCAGTTTCTTGCAAAGCAGAGCTACAATGTTGTCGTTATCAAGGTGTGGTCAAATACAGTCTTGTAGAATGGAGTATTCAAACTTCAAAAAAGGATTTTTGACGGAGCATTTTGTCCCCTCCCTACACTGAAATTAGATTTTTGCCCCAGTCCACAATATAGTCACAATATTAAGATAAAGGTATTTGGTCAAAAATTTATTTTTTTCAGCCATAATCTGCTGAATCCTGCAAAGCGTCTTCTTTTTGGTGTTATAAAAATGTCTAAATTGTAAAAGCTATTCTAGTCAGCTATTATTATTCTCTCTCCCTCTTAATTTTGCTCTAAAAGTGTGCCATAGTGATGCATTTAACTTTAAAGGGTACAACATTTTATAAAGGGGGCGCATAGAAGCCCATAAGCCCCTAGAAGGTCCCATGCAGTTTCTGTAAATCCGATGGGAAACGTCAGATTGCATAGGATGTTATGCTACAGGATACATTTGACATTGTTTAGATAACTATGAATGATCAGCCGTATTTATTAATGTCAAAGTATATTTCTGCAGAAAAGCAGCGAAAAGAGTCTGATTCTGCATAAGTATGCCAAAGGAGATGGTCCTCTGGGGCCGAGCTAACAATTACTGTGTATTTGGCTACAATAGAAATGTCTGTTGTAGGCAACAGAAATGTCTTCATCAACTGTTACTATGTCCGGATGTCAAAAGTCAGTGAACTGACTTCATTTTGAAACCTACTGGTGTGTGTTTTCTACTGCTGTGGTGTGTCAGTTTAACTGCTGGTTAAATTAATGAATGACAATTTTGCTGCAGTTGCTTCAAGAAAAATTGAGTATGAGGGTGTGCTATGGAGCTTTAGAAAACCGAGGTAAAAAAGGAGCATTCTGAAGCTACCTGAGGGAGAAAATTATTGTTTTTTCTTGTATTCTTGCTTGATCATTTATTGATTGGTCCTGGTATCACTTTCAGTCCCATCTGTATCAATTTTGTGACAGCAGAAAATCCAATTTTCACCCCTTTCTTTCGCTCTGTGAAACAGGGTAAAAGGTTGTAAGAACCTTGGAATATCTTTCTAAGTTAGTTGATCCTGTATATAAGTTTTGTAAAATCTAATGTCAACATGTGGACCAAGAAACACAAGATGTCCTAGTGACAGATGGACGAATAAAGTATGACAGAGTAGCATGAAATAAATGCTGTTAAATGCCATCCGAGGAGCAATTTGCTACGGTTTTGATTATTTTGGAGTAATTATACTGTTTTTAATAAACAGATATATTGTTTACTGGCTTTTCTTTGATATTTTTTGAATAGCTTTAAGAAATATTACATGAAATGTAATATATATAGCATTCAAGACTAAATCAGCATTTTCTACAAGAGGACTCAGGTGCTTCCTGAATGGACAGATTGATATCCCTGAACTTAAAATGAGTTATTCTGTGATGATTAAGTGTTTCCTTAATTTTTGGACTAGTGAATTTTTAATGCCTTGTTTATAATATATAGTTCCAGATAAATTTAGAGTGAATAGGCAGCATGCACGTGTTCTGAAAATTACAAGACTAAAAGTATCCCGAGATAAACAAAGCATAACTTTAAAAAAAAGAAAGAAAAGATTACAACTTTTAATGAGTATGAATGTCAAAAGATGTCAAAGGTCATCTAATAAGGATGTATTATTTTTGTACTGTTGAAAAAAACTATAATATAATATATAATACTATAATATAAAGTATGTGTGTTAATGGTTAATTCAAATATCCCTTTAGTGGAAAAGCAACAAGGCAAATTAGAAGACATCTTTGACTTGGTGGCAAAAAGCCTGACTGAATATATGCTTCTGTAGTTTTAAAAAATGGAGACGTTCTTGCAGTTTAGGAGTTCAAAACTATTAAAATCTCTGTAGTTGAACTTCTTACACCCACCCACAGACGCACACACAGATAGACAGATGCCGAGAAAAACAACCTCTTAAAGTCATGTTTACTGTAACAAGTTCACGGGATAACTCACTAAGTAAAATTTGTGTATGTACCAGGGTTGGTTCAGATAGCTTATACTGTATACCTTAATCCACAAGGTTATGCTTAGTTTATACAGAGGTCAAGGATCAGTTACTTGGAATTTGTTTTGCATTAACCAGTTCCAGGGACTACGGATGAAAAATAGCCTTTTGGCTAACTCTGGTACATTTACAGAAATGTTTATTAATGTACAATGTCCCTGCCTAATAAACCCCACCCCACACAAAAAGGTTTTTTCATTAGATTTTTTTTTTTTTTTATGGTGAGGTGTAAAATGATAACACCAAACCTATTATTAATTTAACCAGTTTCTCCCTATTTACTCTTCCTCTCACTCCTCTCATTATCTTGTGCTCTCTCTCCCTCAGTCAGTCTGGAGGCATTACTGTCAGTTACATCATAGCAGCCTTTCAGCCTTGCCAATATGATGCAATAACATGCAGACAGACTACACGCATGCACGCACAAGCACACACACACAATCCTTTTCCATCTTGTACATAACAAGGGTGAGCTAAAAGAGCTGCAGTTCTGGATTCAGAACAAGCTTATCCTGGCATCGACATTTTTAGACTTCTACATTGTAATACATCTCCAAATGTTTTATAGGGGAACTACATGAACCTGAATACTCTTCCCTCGATGTACTGGGATCAGGCAAAGCAGCTGTTTTATTTAACATGAGAAGAAAGTGAATGACCATTTGTGAGACCTAACATGTCTAGAGTTGTTGGAACATAAGAGGCAGATTGTACACTTCATCGTTGCCGATGAAGTGAAAATGTTTCTAATAAGCCTGTATGTCAAGTACTGTGGGCCCAGGTAGAGGATGGAAATGGATGTGTTTGGACTGTTCTCTTTCTGATTCTTTTAATAATTGTGCTTTATTTACAACTTATTAATTGCCATGAATTCCCGTCCAGATAAGACAGTATTATTGCTTTGTTGTACAAGCGATCCAACGATGTTATGTTATTTCCACAGTATTTTCCGCTTAAAATTGTTCAAAAAAAAAACCTCACCAAAATCAATAAAATATAAACTATTGGGTTAAAATATGGTTAAAATAATCGGCAAGACAGATCTCCTCGAGTTGATTCATATGCACCATATTTGGACAAATTCGGACAGATGCAGATGCTTGAGAATTTATGGCCCCAAAACAATTGCCAATAAGTGTCCCCCTAGGTTTAGAAATATTCAGCCGGGTTTTCCGAAAACCAAACCATTTCTTCCTCATACCAAAGTCTATGGGGGTATTTAGTTTGAAAATGATCCAAAATATGGTTTTTGAAGTAAGTCTGAAAAACAGTGTTTTGAAAATGATCCATGCAATAGTTTTTGTGTTCTAAAAAGAAAACAGGGTTTTTCATGAAAAATGCTCGCCCTAGTGAGTGAAATATGAACTACTAAAGATAAATATTATACTTACTAGATAGATCTCCAGCTGATTCATTTGCACCAAATTTTTACTAAATCTAAATTATGGTCTAATAACTGTGTTTTTGTATAATATATGAACTATTAAGGTAAAAAACAATGTATGCAAGATAGATCTCCTCAAGTCGATTCATATTCACAAAATTTGTACTAAGATAGACCAATGGTTTGGAAATTATGGCTGAAAACATTTGGAAATAAAGCGCCACCGAGTGTTGGAAACGTACAACTGACCTTTCCTAAAATCAGTCCAGTGCTTTCTCACACTTAGATCTAAGAGGTACAACATTTGAAAATGGTCCAAGATATAGTTATTGGGTTATCGTTTGAAAGCTAATTTTCTGGGATAAAATAAACAGAATTGGGGCTCGGCCATAAATGGTAAAAAAGATTGTTATCTGGATTTAGATGTATATTTGAACGGATTTCTGAGGTGCAACCATTCTGCAGCATTTTTACTCATAACATAATCACCAGCGAATCCAGCAAATTTTGTTCCTCCTTGCCCATGAGAGTCTGGCCCTTTAAGAGGGTGGCCTTATGGATAATCTTTATTTGCGATGTGGGGGATTATGGAGGTTGTAGTTTAGTATTAAATGTTTGGTGCATGAGAGCAGGCTGGAGAATTTCTGTCCTGTTAGAAGACTATTTTTGTTGTCACTTGGAGCCACTCAGTAGTAAGGCTGTTTATTAACTAATATGGCCGATAAGCCAGAGAGCCAATATAAAACAGCACGGGCAGAAACCTTTACAATAGTGTCTTATCCCTCCTAAACTCCTTATTCAGCTCATTTAACTTCTAACCTTTCTCTTTCAAACACATTATTTCTCTGATGTTTCACAAAGAATACTCATCTCTCTCTCTTGAAGCTAATTGCAGGAGATACACAGTAGAGCTGGTGGAAGTTTTTAATTTCTAACTTCCATTACAAAGTGCAATATTATGTAAACTGAATGGTAAGATGATGGAGAAAATAGTGATCTTAATTCCAGGATTTTTTTTTCGCTCCTGAATCGCCCAGTCCGAACAATAATTCAAAAAAAAAAAAAAACTTTAAACAGATGAAAAATAGAAGAAATTCCAGAAAGAGGCATAGACACTCTAAATGATTGACACCTTTGATATGTGTTGTCACTGTGTTCCCAGACCTCAACCAAAAACTTAGTGTGAATAATGTTCTGACTGTAACTAATTTGAAAGCCTTACTCTCAGTCTTACAAATCCAACCTGGAAGCATCAACTGCCATTCGTATTTGTCATAGTGTATTGGGTTCTCTGATTTTCTATCAAACCTAGTTCTTAAGACAGATAAAATAAATATATTAGGTGACTTTAACATCACATAGATAAAGACAGAGATAGTCTTGGTGCCGCGTTTAACTTAATATTAGACTGTGTTGGTTTCTGTCAGTGTGTTAATGAGCCCACTCACTGTTTTAATCACACTTTGGATTTAGTCCTGACTTACGGCATTGATATTCAAAAACTAGTAGTTCATCCACAGAATCCTCTGCTATCAGACCACTGTTTGATAACTTTTGAATTTGCAAGCTAAATCACTCGCCAATAGAAAAATCTTTCTACGCTAGAAATATATCTGAAGAAGCTGTAATAAAATTTAAAGAATCTATTCCATCAGCCCTGAATTCAGTTGCTTGGCTCAACTTAAAAGAATCTGACTAACTTAGTCCTGGGCAAATTGATTATTTTGTCGATAGAGCTGCAAGCTCACTGAGATTAACTCTCAAGTCTATCGCCCCCCTAAAAAAGAGGGTGAAACAGAAGAGAGCAGCTCCATGGTTTAACAACCTGACTCGAAACCTCAAACAAACAACACATGAATTAGAAAGAAAATGGCGTAAAACTAAACTTGTTGAGTCCGATTAGCCTGGCAGGATAGCATTAAAAATTATATGAGAGCCATCCGCAGTGCCAGAGCGGCCTATTACTCTGCACTGATAAGAGGAAAATAAAAACAACCCCAGGTTTTTGTTCAGCACTGTACCACGCTGACTGAGAGTCAGAGTTCTATTGAGCCCCGTATTGAGCAACCTCCTGCCTTCAATTGGCTCAAGTTTACGACCCAGGACTTGTGCTTGGAAACAACAGATAGACCTGGAGCAGCTCTAGACCGCTTCAGTCCTATTGATCTAAAACAATTGACTTCCCTTATTTCCTTATCCATAACAACAACCTGTCTCCTAGACCTAATCCCAACTAGTCTACTTAAAGAAAGTTTACCCTTAGTCAGCAACTGTCTATTAGAAATCATAAATCTGTCTTTAAATTCAGGCTACGTACCAAAGTCCTTTAAAATAACCATAATCAATCCACTGCTTAAAAAGCCGACCCGTGATCTAGAGGCTTTAGCAGATTACAGGCAGATATCTAACCTTCAATTCCTCTCAAAAATCTTAGAGAAAGTGGTGGCCGAACAATTGTGTTATT